>PVJA010000791.1:0-20006 GCA_004027025.1 Myocastor coypus | reverse complement strand
CAGGAATACAGGGAAATTAAACAACATCCTCCTCAATAAACAATGGGTTATAGATTAAATTAAATAAGAAATTAAACAATATCTATAGTTTAATGAAAATTCAAACATAACCTATGGGAATCTATGGGATGTAATGAAAGCAGTTCTTACAGACTAATTTATAGCTCTGAATTCACATATTAAGAAAACAGAATGGGAACAAATAAATACCCTACTGCTGCACCTAGATCATCTACAAAAGTAACAGCAAACCAAATCCAAAGCCCAAAGGTAGGAGGAAATTATAAAGATTTGAGCAGAAATTAATTCAACTGAGACAAAGAAACAATACAAAGAATTAATGAATCAAAAAGCTGGTTCTTTGAAAGACTAAACAAAATTGATAAGCCCCTATCTAACCGCATCTAAGAGAAAAGAAAAAATTCAAATTGAAGCAATAAGGAATGAAAAGGGTGACACTACCACAGACCTAGTGGAGATCGAGAAGATCAATCATACCTACTTTGACAACCTTTACTTTCACAGAACTGAAGACACAGATGAAATGGACAGATTTCTGGAAAGGTACACTTTACCAAAACTGAATCAAGAAGGTATAAGAACTGTCAATAACCCAATTACAGCCAATGAAATACAAAATGTAATAAAACACATACTACAAAGAAACGTCTGGGTCCTGATGGATTCACAATTGAATTCTTTAAGAAATTTACAGAAGATATAATCTCAATACTCCTCAAAGTCTTCAATGAAATTCAAAATGAAACAATCCTCCCAAAATCATTCCTGGAGTCAAGTATTATACTGATGCCAAAACCAGAGACAGATGCAACTAAAAAAGAGAACTGCAGGGCAATCTCTCTCATGAACATGGATGCAAACATCCTAAATAAAATAATAGAAAACAGAATACAACAAATCAATAAGATTATTCATCATAACCAGGTAAGACTAATAATGAAAGGACGTTACAACATATGCAAATCGATAAACATAATATACTATATCAATAAAGCCAAATCCAAACACTGCATGATTAACCCAGTTGATGCAGAAAAGGCTTCTGAAAAAGTGCAACAGTCATTCATGATCAAAGTTCTACAGAAAATTGGAACAGATGGCCTCTTCCTCAGTCTGAAAAAAGCCATCCATGATAATACAATGGCTAACATGATTCTAAAAGGGGAAAAACTGAAGTCTTTTACTCTCAGAACTGGTACAAGACAAGGATATCCTCTATCACCTCTCCTATTCAGCATAGCTCTGGAATCATTAGCTACAGCCATTAGACAAGAGAGAAACATAAAAGGAATAAAAATAGGCAAAGAATAAGCTAAACTACCATTATTTGCAGATGACATGATAGTCTACTTGGAAAACCCAAAAAACTCCACCAAGAAGCTGCTAGAATTAATTCACAAATTCAGTAGCATAACAGGATACAAAGTCAATACCCAAAAGTCAATAACATTCCTCTACACAGAAAACAAACACACTGAGAGGAAAATTAGAGAAACAATGTCTTTTACAATAGCACCGTAAAAAATGAAATACTTAGCAGTAAATCTAACTAAAGAAGTAAAAAGATATTTTCAATGAAAACTACAGTACTTTGAAAAAACAGATCATACAGGATTTCAGAAAATGGAAAGATATTACCTGCTCCTTGACAGGAAGAACCAACATTTTGAAGATGGTCATACTCCCTAAATTGTTATACAGATTTAAAGCAATCCCTATCAAAATACCATCAATATATGTCACAAAACTGGAAGAAGCAATCCTAAAATTTATTTGGAACCAGAAAGACCTAGAATAGCAATGACAATCCTGAGCAACAAAGATAAGGCAGGAGGTATCGCAATTCTTGACCTTAAGTTATACTACAAAGCTGCAGTGACAAAATCAGCATGGTAATGGGAAAAAAATAGACCTGAAGATCAGTGGAATAGATTAGAAGATGAAGAAGCAAATACAAACACATCCAGCTACCTTATCTTTGACAAAAGGGCCGAACATGTTTACTGGAATAAAGATACCTTCTTTAACAAATGGTTATGGAAAAACTAGTTCTTTACAGGTCAAAAACTAAAATTTGACCCAGGTTTATCACGATGCACTAAACTAAAATCAAAATGGATTAAAGATCTAAATGGTAAAGCAGAAAAACTAAATCTCCTGGAAGAAAAAGTAGAGGAAATCTTGAAGATATCAGGGTAGGCAAACAGTTCATGGACAAAAATAAAAAATCACAGTTAACACTTCAATGAATCAACAACTGGGTCCTACTCTGGCTGAGTTTTTGCACATCAAAAAGACATTACCAAGTGCAAGGTCCTGAGTTCAATGCCCTGTTCCACAGGAAAAAAATTTATCAACAGAGTGAAAACACAACACAAATTTCAAAAAATTTTAACTAATACATATTCAGGCAAAGGCCTTCCTTCTAAAGTTTAAAAAGAACTATAAAACATTAGGGAAACAAAATTTAAAGACCCAATCCAGAAATGGTCAGCTGAGATGAACACACACTTCTCAGAGGAAGAAATACTAGTAGCTTATAAATACATAAAGAAATCCTCCACATCGCTATCCATCCATGAAATGCAAATTAAAACAACTCTTAAGATACCATCTCACCCCAAAAAGAATGGCTATCATAAAGAAATCAACCAACAACAAAGGTTGTAGAGGCTGTGGGGGAAAAAGGAGCCCTTCTCCACTGGTGGTGGGAATGCAGACTGGTGCAACCATTATGGAAATAAGTGTGGAGACTCCTTAAAAAACTAGAACTGGAAATTTCAATCAATCTAGCTAGCCTCCTATTGGGAATTTTCCCAGAAGAACTGAAAACATCACATAATAGTGATATCTGTGCATCTATGTCTACAGCACCATAATTTGTTGACAGGCAAATCTTGGAAACAAATAAAATGCCCACATCTGAAGCATGGTTGAAAAGATGTGATATTTTTATACAAGTGGATATTACTCAGCTATAAGGAATGAGAAACTAGAAGACTGCACATATAAGTGGAAGTATCTTAAAGATATGAGTGAAATAAACCAAACCTACATGTGCAAATATCATATAGTCTCCCTAGTGTAAGAACTCAAAATAAGAAATAAAAATGCAAAGGCATAACATGGCTGAATAGAAAGGGTTAAACAATGAAGAAACTGCAAGCAGAAAAGTAGGAAACATGACAGGAGCAAAACCATGCACTTATATAGACAGGATGAATTAGATAATGGTCTTAAGAACCTCCAAAATGTTTTTCCGTGTATAGCAATGGGTGACATGAAAACTGTGCTTAGAATACCTGTCATTCTGATATTTTACATGTGTGCTGCTTCTAATGTAATTTCAGTTATTGCTACACTCTCTCTAAAGTAAATGGTTGGTTTATAAGAAAACAAACAAGGGCATTAAATGAGAGCAAGAGAGTAGGAAAAATGTCATAGGATTGAACGGCTACAATTTTGAATATTCTTAGATTTCTAAATTTCTGTGTAAAAATGCATAACTGCTTTTATCACATTCTATAGAGATTTATTAGACTATCAATGATTGATTGAAAATATCAATTCCAAGTTAAGTGTAAGACATTTGATATTCAGAAAGAGAGTGATGCTAAGCTCAAGTGACTATGTTAAGCTCAAGTGACTAACCCTCCTCTGGAGGGTTAAGAATGTAAATTTACAGACCAAAAATTATAGAAAAGAAGGGCTATAAGGATAGCCAATATTTTGGCCCTAGCCCTTCAAGGTCAGTGAGGACTCAGAACAGAAGAGAACCTGTGCTATAATGTCCTGTAATTCAGTAATGTCCCACATTTTCTGTGCAAGATTATGGGAGCCACAGAAGAAAAGGATCCACAATGCATAGTACACCTAAGGAGAGTTGCCTAGAAAGAAAACATTTTCTCAGGCTTTCACACAGAGCACACTGGTCAATAAATGGCCATGACTCATCCAGACAGCTGATACTGATGACAGTTCTACAAAGCACTGTACCTGGTTTCAAAGTAAATCCTGAGGGGATCTGACTAATCTTGGAAGATACAAAAGTTGCATGTTTTGTTATACAGGTTTTGCTTTAACTTGGCCTTAACCACCCAGCTGAAAAGTTTAACCACAAGGCATAAAACATAAAGCCAGATTAGTATGCTGAGCTGTAATACGCTTAAATCAACAGTTCCCAATATTGCCATTTCTGCCAATAATCCGTTATGATTATGGAATGCTGGACTATGTATTTAACTAGTTTCTCTTAGTTCAATGAGAAGAAATTTTTCTACCAGTAATGATTAGAAAAATTATTATGTCTACATCTTGTGCTCTCAATAACTGTTATGAAGTCAATATACTTTGTATTAATTATTGGGAATGTACTACTAATGTGTTTTGAAACTGTTGCATTGGTTTTTTCCCCTTATTTTGAAATTTTGTATCATTTTTGTTTTTTATTTTTTATTACTTTTAATAAGAAATAACAATGCAACAGTTTCAAAACACATTAGTAGTACATCCCCAATAACTTAGACAATGCATATTGTTGTCCCCATAGTGGTTATGCAGAGCACAGGATGTAGAAATGATAACTTTTCTAATCATTGTTGGTACAAAAATTTTTTCTCATTGAACTAAGAGAAAGTAGTTGCATACATAGTCCAGTATTCCATTGTCACAATGGCTTATTGGCATAACTGGCACTGTCAGAAGCTGTTGATTTAAGCCTATTACAGCTCAGCATAGTAATCTAGCTTTATGTTTTATGCCTCGTGATTAAACTTTTCTGCTAGGTAGTTAAGGGCAAGTTAAAGCAAGACCTGCATAGCAGAACATGTAACTCTTATTATATCTCCCAAAGTCAGTCAGATCCCCTCAGAATTTATTTTGAAACCATATACAGTGCTTTGTAGAACTGTCATCCATGTCAGCTGTCTGGATGAGTCACAGCCATTGCTTGACCAGTTTGCTCTGTGTGAAAGCCTGAGAATATCTTTTCTCCACACTGCTATTTCTTATTACAAGTAATAAAAAAAGAAAAGAAAAAAGAAAAATATCCCTTGCCTTTGGGTGGGAAAGACCAATATACTGAAAATAGTCATACTTTCAATTGTTATAGAGACTTAAGCCAATCCAAATTAAGATACCATTAGCATACCTCACAGAACTAGTGAAAAATTTCCAAAATTTATTTCAAACCAGTAGAATATCAAAAACATTTCCATACAACAAAGCCATGGGAGAAGATATCACAATCCCTGATGTGAAATTATACTACAAAGCTACTATGATAAAATCTGCATGGGACTAGAAAAAAAATCAGACCTGAAGATGACGAAATAGATTGGAAGATGCAGGCACAACTACAAACACCTTTAGTCATCTTATGTTTGACAAGAGGTGAATCTGCAAGGTTCTTCTGATATAGCATCTACAGCTCTGCCATGAACCACAGGCTACACTTAATGCTGAACACATAGTGGTGAGACTTTATTGCCTTATTTATAAACCTAGGGGGGAAAAAAAAAAACTTTTTGTTGCTACTATACTACTAAGTTCAGCACATCTACAAGAGTAAAAGTTAAGGAGCAAAAGGATAGAGAAACTTTCATTTGTCTCATCTGATTTAACACTTATGTGAGAACTGGAACTCAAGACTTGCATTTGATGAACTCACAATTCATGTGTATGTAAATTTTCCAAAAATGAAAAACAGAAAAGATATGGCGACATAAAACCAAGTGAGCCTAATATAATCAACATAAGTAGACAACATAAAAAACTCCATAGCAACAAAATAGAAGAGATTATTTATGTAGATTCACAACTAGATGAGCTCCAGGTGTATTTTTTAAACCTACTCTCCACACATGTTTTTCTGCTTAATAAATATAACATCCAAGTTGGAGTATGGTTGAGACACTAAATTGCCTAGATTTTGGCTATCCACACCTGCTGTTAACTATTTTGGGCTCTTTCTCCATTGGCCAGCCACTCCTGAAATCATAAGCACATAGGGTTTGGAGAGCCAGAAAGGAAAAAAAATGCAGTCCACAGATTTGTCTCTTCTGTTTTCTTAAAACAGAATCTTATTTCTAAAAAATGCCCTCAAATTTTGTCACTATGTAGCTGTCAGAAAGAACCAGTCTGTTCCTCTTCATAACACGCAACTTTAAATTCATCTCTGGTGCTACTGGTATGTTTCTAGCTCCAGGAAGTTACTGGGCTCCATGACAAGTGCTCAGTCTGTATCCAAGCAGAATAATCTGTCAATCAGTCTCAATTGGATAGAAGTTTTAGAGCCAATTTGGACAAGCACACAGGACAGGTTTCACTTTTCTGCCAACATCACTTTCAGGACATTGGCTAATTAATTATAAAAGCTTTTTCAAAATAACTTTGAGCCTGGAAACTTCTTTTCCTACTCAAACAGGAGAAACAGGTTAAAAAATAAAAGTCCTGGTCCGCTATGTTAAAATACTTTCTTTACCAACAGCAACAACAACAACAAAAGACCTGTATTTGCCACAACTTCAATTTATTTCCAACTCTACTTTTTTGTTTGTCCTAAAAAGAAACAGGATTTGAAGTTACTAGAAAAGCAGTTATGGAAAGTGAAACTATTAGCTTGAATTTCTCCTGTACTGTTGGTCATAGAATAGACAATGAATCAGAAAGCACCTCTTCAACCTCTTTGGTAGAAGATAGTTTCTTCTTCTTTTCAGGAGAACTGATTGGTTACTATAGAGATACAACTTAGATGGAGAGAAGTTCTTCCAGTGAAGTAATCATTATCCCTTTTTTGCTGACTTTGAAAACAGCAAAGTCCTGAGTTAAATCTTCTTCTTCCTCTCCACAACAGTCCTGATATCCATAAGAGGCTGGTAATGGGGCAGTGAAGATTGGTTTTAAGGATCCAATCACACAGGTTCTACAACAAATTATGATGTAGTAACATTTCTTCTACTTGTAGAATCAAAATCTGATGTAATTTTCATATTAAATCATCATACAATTTCTGCATATGTCCCAAGAAGGTAAGAAATTTCACTCATCATTTACCAACTATCTACCAGTTCATTCTGGCTAGAGGAGGGCTATCCCTAATGAAAAAAAATTTCCTCAAGAATCCATCAACCAGCAGAACAAACCAAACTGCCTCAGCCAACTCCAGGAACCCTGATGAACAATATAATCAACATTGCGTGGTAAATATAGACTCAACATGTACACAATGTCTCTGAAGGTAATTCTCCCAGCCCAGGTTCCCCTTCTCCTGCTACAGGTGTGTACCTACCAAAACACATAATATTTAAATGATATTCTCCAGTGGAGTGGAAAAGTCCTATCATTACTTAAAAGAAGACCAGCTCAAGGACTCAAGAACAATCTCAAGGTAAGGATGGAGGAAAGATATGAAGCCTGACCAGAACAGTATCCTCTTCCAAAAAGCACTGGATAATTCATCTTTATGAGAATACTAGATCTTTAAGGAGAATACTAGATTCTGGGGGAGCTTAACAGGAATGCAGGAAATTCTGAACTTCACTTGATTGGGAAATAATGTGAAATGTGTATTCATCTGATGAGAGAAAACAGGAACAAGGGATTAGTTTCAAAGGTTTTTCTTATAATCAATCCTGAGCTGAAGGGCTGAAGGTCCTATGGCATAGTGATGGTTAAGGAGGAGATAAAGATCCAAGGGCCATTTGATGAGAAAGAACATAATTGCACCTTTCCTGTACTTTTTAGAATTTACCACAGTCTATAAACTTCTGTCATTACTACAAGTGCTGCCAGTTAAAGAGGAACACTGTCATAAATACCACTTTTTTTAAGAAAAAATAGCAAAATGTGAAAAGAGAAAATTTCAAAGCCATCCTATTTAGAAAAGAGAGAAAGGTAAAGAATAAGGTCATCCAAATGATACACAATTAACATGTCAAGTATAAAGCCAACAAGAATTATATTCTTTTATTATATCAAAGAACAAAAAATTAGTTATATCAGCAAGAGCAGATATTCAACTTTTTAAAAACTGAACTGTATGTCATTTTAATTTAATAAAGGACAAATTATTATCTGCCTTATATTTAGCGAGTTTTTAAAAAATTATAAGGACCAGACATTTTGTTTTCATGTTCCTTGCTCTTTTCAACACAAAATCCTTGCTCTACTGCCCTGATAAAACAGGCTAAGATGGCCATCATTCTATAAAATCATTTTTAAAACATGCTATTTTTATTTCTTAGACAATGAGACTTCTTAAAATCAAGAAGCATCATTTTGTAATATAAATATACTATATATTCTGGAAATCTGCCCACAGATACCCACCCAACTTGGAAAATGGCCATGTCAATGTCACATTCTTTTCAAAATAAAGCAAAGAGAAATTCAAAAGCTGATTGCTCTTCATTTCAGAAAGGTTCCTTTCTATATGTGTGGACAGATGAATATGCAGAAAGTTAGACAGCTATCACAACCCTGCCTGATATATCCCCCTAAGTTAAATAATTCCAGGATTTCTTAGTACTTTATAGTTTATTAAAATACTTCTTCATAAAATATGCCATTCAATTTCCACAACAAACCTGAGGAAGGGGTTATTTCTACTTTAAAGCCAAGCCAAAGTCCAGAGATATAGTTGAATGGCATGGTCCCTGCCTGGCATGTATGAGGCCCTGAGTTCAATTTTCAGTTTAAAAAAAAAAAAAAAGTCAACTGTAGCTCCAGGGTTAAAACTGTTCAAATGGATACATCCATAAAGACTGGAGACAGGATCCAAATTCTGCCCCAACTGAAAAGCAGTTAGAATATTATTTTCCTTCCCTCACAGAAAGTGCTAGCTCCTATCTATGAAGAATGCCATATTCTTTCCCAGAATCTCTAAGACACACATTCACCTTTATAGTTCAAAGTGGCAAGAATCTTTTGCTTACCTGGTCTTTCTCTGGTTTATCAGAAATGTCATTTAAACTGGAGGAAGTCAGGTTCCTATGGGTCATGGCTGGGCTACCTGGAAAAACACAAGTGCACTCTTAAGTCAGAATTTTTTTTGCAGAAAATACAGTTTGGGTTGCATACTTCACAAACACTATGGGTGAAAATGGGAGTAGTGGCCATATTTTTAACCACATCAGGATTCTCCCAAAGGCATTTCCAGAATCCAGGTTGAACTCTAAATATAGTTAAATGGAGAAGGCCGAAATATGTTAAGTCTTACTGCCTCCTTTTGTTTGAAAATAAACTTGAAGGAAAAAAAAAAAAAAAGAGGCATAAAAATAAATCTCCTAGTTTAGCTCACTTCATGTCATTGCCTTTCCTCATGCTAAGCCACCTGGTTTCTTTTCTTCTTCTAATTGCTTGGAGAGACCACCTCTTGTTCTCACCAGTGGAGCTGGGCTCTGGATACTAGATTTCACAGATTTCCTGTCACCCAGGCTTTGCCTTCACTTCCTACCGAACAATCCTCTGATCTGCCAGAAAAGTCACCTCTCCTCCTTTCTCTGGTGTACACTTCACTCACCCTAGGTCTTCTTAGTGGTCATTTCATCCAGAGTCCTCATTCAGTGCCTTAAAAGCTCCCTTTTCTCCCTGCATTCCCATTTGCCAATCTAAAATAAGTGCAGCCATTCTTCCTCCTTAACACAAAAAAACTCCTTCAAGTTAAAGTTTGAATTTCACTGGGAATCCTACATGAAAACCAATTTTCCCAGCAATATAGCAGGCCAAGGTAAAATAGATTAAAGATGTACTCAGTTACTCTTTTCGACACTCTTACACACAAACAGAAGGAAGGATAATTCAAAACAACCACAAACCATTTTCAGGGAGGCCATGTGACTCAACAGAACACTGAGCTTTCTTTCTGCAGCTGGACCTGAACCTCCTAGGCTTACTAAGCAAAAAAAGTAACTTTTGAAAGCCAAGATGTTTGATTCAGCCCAGCAGTGTGCTGAGTAATGTATTTATTATTAATCTTCAATGACCCCACTCAGCTTGGTCTCACAGCAAGAGGACACAGGTTGGAAAAAAACATGGAAACAGTTTAAACACAGATTCACCTTAGCTTTCTTGTCATCCTTTAGAACACAAGCTTTAATTTTTGAAGATAGAAACTCCAAAAAAACATAATCTTAAAATACTAAAGTCTACTCTAAACAGGTTAATGTCTATGTAACAGCAGCCTTTAAATAATATAATCACTTTTAAAGATCAGAAAAATCCATTTTCCTGAGCTAGCAAGACAGGGCATTTTCCACTCTGCTGCATTTTCTTGAGTAAGCATGGCCTAGATCTCTTAAATCCTCTACCTGATAGGTTGTGTTATTCTAGGAAAATTTGAGCATAGGGCAAGGAAAGTAACATCTGAGAAAGTGGCTTATAAGAAAAAATAAAATAAAACCCTCCATAAGGTCACATTTTCCTCTCTGAACCAAATGCTAAACTGCCAGTGTCCATTTAGTACTAAAGACATTAAACAGAAACTTGAGTGCCTCCAAATAGTGCTAACATTGAAACTACTAGAAAATGATCAATAGGTATAACTCTGCAGTTCACACTAAAGGAAAAGCACCTGTATTTGGAGTGAGTGGATATTTTCTCTGAATAACTGAATTATGTATTCCTGAAGCAATGAAGCCTTAGCAATCTTCATCTATTTTTAAGTTAAAATCAGATGCATAGATCAGATTGATTTCAAACTATCAAATTAATTGTCTGTGGATGGCATTACTGAAATGACTTCAAAGCAGTTTTTATTAAATAAATTAAGTGGGCAACAGTCTAAACATAAAAATCTTTATAAATACTTTATAAAGGTATATTTCAGCACACTCATTTTCATGATTGCTGTGAAATCTAAACAGGAAAAAGACAAGTGAGTAAGGTTTTTACTACAGTGATAAACTTGACTGATGTGACAACTTCTCTGAGAAGCCTCATGTGTGTCCCATTATTTCTCTCCTTTCTGACAGTTATAATTCAAGGATCCATATTTATACCATATGAGAGTTAAAAAGATGCATGAACCAGATGAGAGAGAAAAGGCTGATATTAAGAAACAATCATGTCTATTCTCCTTCCTAAAATGTCTCTGGTTCTCAATAAAAAAGTGATTAATACTAACAGCATCAGTAACATTTCAATCTGCAAACCATACACTGGATGAGCTCAGGAGTTGACAGTTCCAGGTAATTAAGCACAATGATAGGCAGTCTTCAAACTTTTTTCAACTTCTTCCCTGTCAAGCTACCAATGCCCAGGCTCCAACACCTTGAATCAGAAACAAGTATCTTCCTAGCCTCTAAAGTGCTCCTGAGCCAGCAGCATCTGCACCCGCAGGCCCTACCACCATACCATTTATTAGAAATTCAAGTTCCTGAGACTTACCCCAAGCCACTTCTGTAAAACCCTGGTGTGCAGCATAGTAATGTGGATTATAGCAAACCTTCCAAGTTGTTCTGAGACATGCTAAAGAGTGAAAAAGATAAAACAGCCACCTTCACAGGATGTGCCCTCATCTGAATCTTAGGTCAAAGAAACAAACATATCCAAGCTAGAAGAGCCAGAGAGGAACCCTGACAATGTACCCTTCTCTATGCTTTTAATTACCCTAACTCAAGCAAATCATTTAGGTCACATCCTTGCCACATAAACACATGAAAATAATATTATATGTTCTCTCTAAATCATTATCTATCCAACCAAATAGATGGTTAACTTTGTTTTGGAAACTCCGTTTGATCAACCTTTTCCAGAAACATATTACCCAGATCAAAAACTGGGCCAGAGCCAAAAAGAGATTACAAATCAGATTACACGTGGGCATCAGAAGTATATGTATGGATTTGGGCAAACCCAAGAGGTGTTACACAACAGGCCCCTAACAAAGTTCTACTGTGCATGCTTTGCAACTGATAAGCAGGAAGACACACTGTCAGAAGAAATCAGCACTCTCTATTTAGAATCTTGTCCTATAATACAAATTCATTATATACCATGAGTAGGAGATCTAGAGAATATGTCATTGGGGGATATTACTTCTTAGAGCAGATAATGATCAAGTCAAAGATACCGTTAGTGAGTTCTGTCCACCTAAACCCTGGGGTGGATAAATATCTATACTTATAGATATTTATCTATAAATTGTTCTTGCCCCCCAAAATAAAACTTTTTTCTTAACTTTTATTTTAAAAAGAGAAAAATGAATATCAAGTGCATAGTCATATTTAATTTCCATATCACTGTTTTCTGCCCATAAAGAAAAGAAAATTTTAAAGAATCACATTTTCAAGTGGTTTCACACAGTCAAAAACAATTTCACTTTTAAAGTACCCATTTGGCAGGTACACAGTGTTTCTATAAAAATTAATCACATTCTGTACCGTTTAAAAATGGTTGTTATTCTTTAGCATACATGTAGTGTTTCATAAATTCTTTTTCAATTGTGCCTATCATACAATACAAATGGGTAAAGGAGAAAGATTATATTTAAGGGAAGACATAAGAAATGTATATTGGTATAGAACAGAAGGACATGTAAACTCCTTCTTACCTCACACTGCCATGAGGAAGCAACAGAGAACTCAGGAAGGAGCTAACACAAAAGTCTCATGGTCTATAGAATATACTGGGTTCTTAAGAATAATTTAGTATCAAGCAACATTTTCACCATAACAATAATTAAGGTAACTTACATAATACAGACATAAATGCATCTGCATGTTCATATAAAAACTCAAAGGGCCCTGGGGAGATAGATCAGTAGAATAAGCATCTGCCTGGCAAGCACAGGGCCCTGAGTTCAATCCTTGCTACTGAAAAAAAAAAAAAAAAAAAATCAAAGGTATGCATCTTTTTTAAATTTCCATTTGTGTATTTGGTACAGGGTCTCACTATGCAGACTGGACTCGTGATGATCCTTCTGCTTTCAGCCTCCCCAGTGCTGGGATTACAAGTGTGCACCACCAGACTCAGACTCAGTCCACCACTCAGCACATCCCAGGGGCAGGGCCAGCATAGCATGGGGGACTTGGGATCAAACCTGCATCTCTGAGCTTGCCAAAGCAGATGCTTACTCGGCTGAGCTATCTTGCCAACTGTGTGGGGTCTTACTTAAACTAGACATTATTTTCACCTGCTGGAGGTTGGATGTGAAAATACTCACAAGGAGCCCTGTCCTTAGACTGTGGAACTAAGTGTTAGAAGGTGGAGTGTAGCAAAAGTAAATGAGGACTGTGTCCTGCAGGAGTTCCTCCTAGAGGGGTACCAGGGACTCAGCCCCTTCCTGTGTTCTATGCTTGTCAGCTACCATGAGCCAAGCTGTAGCATGAGGAGCCCTGCAGGCTTCTCACAACAGAGACAAGAGACTATAAAGTGTGCCCTCTGAAACCACAAGCCAGAACAACAATTGACAGTATCTGCTGTCCATCTCAGGTATTTTGTCCCAACAATGGAAACATGACTGATGTGGCATATTTGCTGTGCTCTACACTCCTTACAATACTCTCCCACCACCCCTCCCATTTTTTGTTGACACAACAAACCTGCTAGAAGCTGTCTACATCCAACATTAATGGTCTTTTGGACTGCCAGATACTTTTAGCCTTTATGTTAACATTGCATGTCTAGTATTATTATCGTCACTTGATGGATAAACAAATGAACTGTGAAGAAGATAAGTAGCACCAACACAGAAAATAGTAAAATCATAATTTAAAGTTGGATTTCTTAATGCCAAACCCCACCTCCTTGTGAAGAAAACTGGTCTCCTATGCCATTTACATAAATAATACACAAACCTCATCCTATCTAACAAAGGGGAAATCTACAACCACTCAGAATATATTCTATTTACATGCCAATTATATGCCATGCAACACTGGCAAGAGTGTTTACAGCAGATAGGTTCTTGTTTCCAACAGGATTCTTCCCAAAATCAAGAGTTGACTCCTTTATGGTCTGGAGATTGAACTCAGTGTCTCATGCATATAGGGGCAGCATTCTTCTGCTGACCATCACCCCACCTGAGTTTGTATTCATTTGTTTCTCTCTGTAAAGAATGGAGTAAATACTGATTGACCTCTACTACTCTGTTTGCAACTGTGATTCAACAGTAGCATCAAACCATAGTCTGAGGAGAAATATATTAAAAGCAATAGCAATATAATTACAAAAGATACCACATGCTTCTAAATGTCCTGTTTCATCATATCTGTAAAATTTCACAACTCACATGCAACCAGTTGTCCATTGTTTTCATATTGATTTTCCACATTTCAAAGTCTTCCAACTGTAATCTTTTCCCATATCGATCACCAGAAACAGAGATTTCGCAGGAGAAGGACAATAGCTTGCTTGGGATACTTACAAAGAATTTGACTACACCCAGACAGAGGGGCTTAGTTTTCCTTCGACTCAGGTTATCAAAAGCTATCCCAACCAAAGCTAATGATAAAATATGCAAGTCATTAAGAACTCCTAAATGGTTCTCATTCCACCTTTAAATAAAAGACAGAAATATCTGAATTAGAAATGTCAGACTAAGAAAAGTTGAAAGTTACATCAGTCATTAACGAACTTATTAAGAAAAAGCAGTGTAGGTAATTTTGCTTTTTCATTTTTACTGTTCTGTTCAGTAAATATTTTAATTGCTTTGCTCCTGGCTTTCATAATTCCACTGTGAGAATGTGGACTGACGTCCTCAATCCCATCCTGTACACTGCTCTAGCCTTGGAGCCTGGAAAAACCGGTGCTTCAAATATTTGTGAATGAATCATTACAGGAGAACCATCTGACCTCTGTCAGAGTTGTAGTCCTGCAAGGGCTGTTTCCTGTGAAGAGAGATGCCATGTGCACCTCTACCAGTCTTCAGACTTAGAAAAAGCTGAATACAAATGAGAAGAAATCTGTAGCTGGCCCAGCACTAACAGAACCAAAGGCCTCTGGCAAATTAGACAACAGGCCATCAGCCAGCAGGAGTCAGGCAGGAAGTGGTAAAGTCCCAGCCAAGGAAGCCCCAGAGGTGAGGACTGAAGAGAAATAAGTCAGGTGTCAGGGCAAGAGGAGTTCTGGAGCCACAGAACACGTGGGAGAGAAGACAGAAATAACCTGAAGCATGGGACTGACTCAAAGTGGAGCAAATTTGGAAAAAAGAAGATGTGAAAAGATCCAGATAACTATCAAGTATCTGAGTGAAGTTCAGCCAAGAGCTGCAGTCATCCCTAGGGTCTGGGCAATGGTGAGGAAGGTGCAGCCTTGTGCCCAGTGGGAGAGCAGCAAGAGTGCAGGGCTGGAGAAGGCACAGCCTGTGGTGCCAGCTGGGCTACCAGACACTTCGCTCTGACCTGAGTACTTCTCCACTTGGAGGCCTCCCATCCCTGCCAGGGGGCATCTGCATATCTTGTCCTCCTTCACGCTCCATTCTCACAACTTTGAACTTTGCTCAAGATTCAGTTTAGATCTCAGGCATCCCAGGAACAAAATCTGTTTCTCCCCCTTCTCCCTGTCCTCCTTTCCCTTTTCTGCCTTTTCTGCCATGTATATATGGGTGAGGCTCACAGACGATTGAACCCAGGTCCCGCTCACAGCACCACAGTCCCAGCTCTTTTTTAGTTTTTATTTTCAGACAGGATCTCAATAAGTTTCTAAATTGCCTGAGCTGGGCCTTGAACTGAAGTCCTCCTGCCTCATCCTCTCAGAGGATGTCTCTTTTTGAGTCTTTTAAATTTCAACTTGCAATTACAGAACTCTAGAATTCATAGTAATTTCTATCCCAATACTATTTAAATTTTATTGTAACATAAGATAGGAAATACTTACAAAGTATGCCGTCCTCTCTCTTTTCATACACATGCACATACAGAGTAGACACACTTGAGAAATTTGATAAACAGAAAAGTCTCCATAAAGCATTTCAAAGAATCTGTGGTCTTAAAGATTTCAACTCTTCATGATTCTCTCTATCTCATATGCACATGTATATGTAAATGCCCCTGTATACACGTAATATGAAACTAGACAAAATAATTATTCTATCCAGAATATATAGGTAGGCATACGCAAAACAAATTGAAACTTTATCTCACAAAAATAAACAAAAGAGACTGTCAACTGCAGCAGTCTTATGCTACCTGGGTAAAAGTTAAATGGAGAAAGCCTTAAAGTGGCAGCAGTTGAGAAGAAACATAAATAAACACCTTTCTACCTGCATTCCAAGTAGGCACTGAGCCAAAGCCATATTAAGCAAATGTCCCTAAGGCAAGCTGAAGGAAAACTGAAGTAGGTCCCGGAAGCTACATCATTCCAAGAACACGACCTATACTTGTGTGCATTTGACAAGTCTGATTACTCTCTCATGTCTATATAAAGATACCAGGTCCAAGACACAGAAAAATTTCAGCAATCAGATTTGGGGCAGAATTCTCCGATCTGAGGAAATGTCTAAGCTTGCAATACTGTAAGAAAGCAAACAATTCAGACTGGTGAAGAGAACATGACTTAATAAACAGCTCATCACTTTAACCTTTCTACATACTTTTTTTAAAAAGTATAAAGCCACATTAATGAAAGGAACTAGCAAAGAAAAAAACCTAAAAAAAACAGCAGCCATGAGAGACTTCAAAAACTTTATAAGAAAAGTGAATGGAATAATAGATCCTAACACCACTTCCAGTATTAAGAAGTTCCAATGTACAACAGGCAGAGGGGCACAGAGCCACAGAACAGATTTTCCCTGCCCCAGAGAAGCTCCACACTGAGAGACAGGAAGTGGAGTGAAGAAAGAAGTGGTGCAAGCTGGAAGGGAGGCATTCACAGAGAGCTCATGCTCGGGGTCGAACCACAGGGGCCAGAACACTTAACAGCTGCCATGGCATTTATGCCACAAGGGGCCACTAAAAAGGAACTCAGGAAGAACTGAGGCACCTGTGTAGCTGTTTGTGCTCACAGCAAACCTTGCTACATCTGCAGCTGAGAGGAACTCTTGGGAAGGCACTTCCTGCCATGCCAAAACCAATAAACAAACAACTGATAAACATTTAAGAGGAGAAGCCCAAGCATCACACACAGTGTAAAGAAAATGCATATCAAAAAAGTTACATAATTTAGGAAACTGAAAAATTCTTATAACTCTATACACAAATTTGAAATTATATTGACACAAGATGTTATGAAACAAAACAAGGGACAAGGAAAAGATTTTAGAATGGGCAAGCATTCCTTGAACTGTATGTATGCAAGTATATGAAATCTCAATTATAAAATGTTGCAATGTAAGAAGAGAGGAGAATTTCCTATAAAGCCAGAGGAAAGAGAACAAATTCAGGAAATATGAAAGAAGAGATCAGTAAGGAGAACTAATCCAGAAAGGCTAATGTCTGATTACTAGGAGTTTTATTAAGCCAGAACACAGAAAAGTGAGGAATCCCAAAGCCAAGTGTAAACTCTGATTATTGATTTCCAACACCAGAATCAACTGAGACGGGAAATACAGGATTTGCTTATAAAGATAAGAATATAAATGCAATCAATATTGACAACAAAACTCAAAGAAGCAATTGCAGAAGCTACAAGTCAGCAGAAGGGAGAAGAGTAAGGAAAAAGGAAAGCAAAGGGCTGGGGAGATAGCTCAGTAGAATAAGCACTTGCCTGGCAAGCACAAGGTCCTCAGTTCAATTCCGCATACCACACACACACACACACACACACACACACACACACACACACATATATACACACAAAAGAAACAAAGAAAAAGAAACAGGAAGTAGGGTATGGCCTGCTCGCCTCACAAGGTCAGGTGCCGAGGTCCTAAAAACACTTGCTCAAAACCACCAAAGCACGGGGCTATCCCAGGTAACAAATGCAATCTATAACAGAACTAAGAATGATAATGAAAACGTATTTGAAGAAAGGAAAAGAGCACAAATGAGACAAACGTTTCCTGTCCAACAAATAATACTGAGACAGAAAATACAGAAGTAACAAAATAAGGTTCTTACACAGACATATGAAGATAACCATGAACACTCTAAAAGAAAAATGAGACCTCTGAAAGGATTAAAAGTGGCTGTCACAAGGAACAGGCCTACAAGAGAAAAGGAAGTAATTTGTTTACATTACAGATCTCTCTGCACTCTTCAAATTCATAATATCTGTACAAAAAGCTTTAATAAAGATATATTATGTTCCCCTTATATCAGTATTAATTAAATGCACTTGTACTAGAACTGCAGGGAGAGGTATTATTGACTAATAGCCAATCTTAGGAGATTTAATTAAATCAAATTCTAATATAAATTTGGAAGAGAAAAAGTTTCAAGTTCACAAAATAAACTTTTAAACCTTTAACACGCTCCATGAAATACTACTGGCACTATGTTTTTTATTTATTTTTTTTTTTTCTTGTTACAGAAACTTTGTTTGTTTATTCACTCATTTTTATGGACGGCTCAGCCCACCCCGAGAGCAGGGCTGGCGCAGCATGTGGTGCCGGGGATCGAACCGCTGTCCCTGATGCTGCCCAAGCTTCCCCAAGCAAGAGCTTTAGACCACTGATCCATCCCGCGGGACCCCTGGCACTATGTTTAAAATTATGGCAAGGAAAACTTTTCTTCCTGAAAGTACTGTCTCAATTACTAAACATTTTAATTTAATGTTTTAGTTATCAAAAATTCATGTATGTGAAAAAGTGTGAGTATATGCAAAAAAACCAAAACATTTAGCAAAATCTTACATCTATAGCCAGATGAATAGGCAGCTATGGGTACAAATGTAGGGGTAAATGTACAAACAGACTTACACTTAGGAATTTAAAAGATTAACAAGACAATCTCCAGACTCCACTGCACACGCAAGCCCTCTTCCTCTCTGGATTCAGGGCTCAGGAAACAGGAGTGGGAGAAGCTGTTAAAAGCACCGTCTGGAGATCCAAACCGCACCGCTGGGAACCTAGCCGCGTGCCCGCCGCGGGTAAGCCCCCTGCGCCCCTCTGCCCCGCCGCTGCATTCCCACGACAAGCTTCCTGTTCCAACCCAGACCCAAACCTCACCACTGGGAGCCAAGCCAGCGCGCCGGCTGGGTCAAAATCCCTGGCCCGCCTTCCCTTTTCCCGCTGCCCCCCCCGTTTTTTTTTGAACCCCTCCAGCCCAAGCTCCAGCACTGAACCCATCAAATAGCCTGTTTGGCAAACTATCTGGTACACGAGCCTACCAGGAATACTCAATCCCAAAGCTCCACTTCCACCTACAGACCACATCCGCCAGGATTCACAAAAGCTAGCAGCCAGAGCCCCAACACAAGAGTCAGGAACCTCTGTAGAGGAACCACCTTGGAGTCTCCAGACCAAACGCCCATAGACACAGCATAACACCACCAAAGTGCAGAGGTCGCTTCCATACAAAATGATAACAACAAGGAGTAGGAGGCAATCTCAGGACCTGTGCCCACCCAAACCAAATACAGAAGACACTATCATGGAAGAAAATGAGAATTATACAGATGAAACCTCTGAATTGGTGGCATCTAAGGCAGACACACGAGTGCAGAAACTTACAGAACAACTGAGATCAGAGATAACATCTGAGGTAAAAAAAGAAATACATGAAGTGGAAAAACGGCTGGAGAAATGTATAGAGGACATCAGAGCAGAAATAATATCTAAAGTTGACAAACACATGACTAAATCAATAGCATCCCAAGTAGGGGAACAACTACACAAAAGTAGAAAGGAGAACAGAACAGAAATAATCTCTGTATTAGAGACAGAAAGGATAACCATAAGGACAGACTTCAATACTATCAAAGAAGACATCGATAAAAAATTAGAGGAGAATAGAAAAATGATGGACTCCCTGACGGAGCAATATAGGAAAGACATAGATCGCATGAAACAGTTTCAAAGAGATATACAAGAAAATAAAACCTCGATCACAAGTTGGCAGAGCCGAATGAACGAGAATGAAGATAGAATTTTGAACCTTGAAGAAACA
>PVJA010000790.1:0-149165 GCA_004027025.1 Myocastor coypus | reverse complement strand
GTCTAAGGCGCCTGCTTGGGAAAGCTTGGGCAGCTTCAGGGACCACAGTTCGATCCCCGGCACCACATGCTGCGCCAGCCCTGCCCTCGGGGTGGGCTGAGCCGGCCATAGAAATGAGTGAATAAACAAACAAAGGTTCTGAAACAAGAAATAAATAAAGAAATAGATAAATACAAATAATAAAATTTAAAAAAAATGTTAATATCTACTTAGAAGGAAAAGCCTGGAGGATCTATATAAAAACGCTCAGCGCATTTGCTGGGAAGGTACAGATTGCTGGTACTCGTCACAGCCTCCTTGGCTGGCAGGGTCTCTTCAGTGTCTGTGATAGCTGATCATCTTTGAAGTTTGCAGTCTAAAAAAGCTGCTACCCACTCCCTGCCGTGGTCTGGCTACTTGCTTTCCAGGGACTCTTGTAAAGACTTAGATACTGTACCAGGGGACCCCAGTGTGAGCACCCTAGATTCTGGCACCCCATACCCAGGCTCAGTAACCATCAATGGGAGGGATGCTTGTTTGAGATTCTGGGGTCTGCCGAGGCACAGAGGAGTTATGCATGGCCAAGGAGAAGGCGTAAGTTTGGAATCGAAGTGTCAGTGGGACACTCAGGGCAGAACAAACAGCCCAGCAGCTCACACTGACTTCAGAAATAAAGGAGTTTATTGGTATATGTATTGAAATGCCTACACTCCTTGAGTTGCAGGCCTGGCTGGATCCATGTGTTCAAATGATTCTTAGTCTCTTGAAACGGTCTTCCTTTGCTGGCCTTGTGCTGAGATAGGTTCTTGCTGCGTGGTGCTGAGATGACCCTTGGATGGCTCTGGGTTTATACCCTAGTGGCTCAGCAATTGTAGCACATAGGATTTCACAATTCCAGGGAACCCAGAAAATGTCACAGAGAGGGCCTGATTGGCCAGATGTGGGCTTCCTGCTCACTTCTGAACCATACACCGAGGTACTCATTGGCTAGTGCTGGGTCACAGAGTCTATCGGTGTCAGCTCCATGGGAATCCAAGGAAGGTGGGGAGGGTTGTCTCATAGGACGGTGTGGGGCTACTGGTGGGGATGGGTGGGGGGTGCTAAGCGGAGATCTCCTGTCAGCTGGTTGGGAACTCTGCTCCACAGGCAAGGAATTGCCTGGTCAGGAAAGCTGAATTCCTTGCCACACCCTTCCCTCAGCTCTTCAAGAGGGTAGTGCCACATGGACAGGCCTGGGGAGGTAGGGAGAGTCTTTCTCAGGGATGAAAGAAATAACAAAAAGACTTGGGAGCCATGGCCACCCACTTCTGGGCCTCAGTGACCTCATCTGGAAAGGGGTGAGGGGGTTCCATCTGGCCAGGGACTGCAGATTTTAGGTTGTGCTGGGTATTTCATGGATGAAATGACTGGAGTACATACAGCTGCCCCTCCCTTTCCAGGGATGGGGAAATCTTCTTAGTGGAGTCCAGTTGATTTCTGCTGGGTGGGACAGTATTGTTTGTCTGGGAGGGGCTTGTTGGCTTGGCTATTAGCCAAGGGGAGAGTGAGAGCTATTTCTAGCCAAGCCTGAGGTGGATGCTAAGTGTGGGGGCGGGAGGTGTGGGGCACTTGGAGAGGAAACTTGAGCTGGGGCTGAAGCTCAGGGTCTAGTGCTGCTGGGTGAGGCTCCAAGTGAGGCCCCAGCAGCTAGGAGAGTAGTGGGTAGGACAGGAATGTCCCCATGCCCAGACACCTGTCCTCAGCATGTGGACCTTTGACCCAACCCCACAAATACTCCTGGAAAGAAAGCAAGGAAATCTCACCATCCCGCACCAGTACCTGTGCTTCCCACCGAGATGTTGGTACCAACTCAAAAGCCTCCCTGAGTCCAGGAGTCTTGGAAGTGTCTGAGGGCTCACTCAGTCAGGTCTCACAGCAGTACGAGTAGGCCCAACTGATTGCCCCGTGCTAGATGGCGAGCATGGGCGCCGAGAGATGAAGTGATTGCTCAAAGACACACAGCGCAGGACAGCACCATCTAGTTGGGTGCCTGAGTTTAGGGCTTGGGAATAATCATGATACAAGACCAAAAGTTACAGCCAATTGGGTGTGGTGGCACATACCTACAATCCCAGCACTCAGGAGGCTGAGGCAGGAGGATTAGCAAGTTCCAGGCTAGCCTAGGCTACAAAGGGAGTTCAAGGCCAGCCTGAACTCTATAGTGCGACCCTGCCTCCAAAAATAATAAAATAGGGGCTAGCAAGATGGCTCAGTGGTCTAAAGCGCCTGCTTAGGCAAGCCTAGACAACCACGGGGAATGTGGTTTGATCCCCTGCACCATGTGCTACACCAGCACCACCACCAGGGCAGGCTGAGCCAGCCATAATACAAAAAAAAAAAAAAAAAAAAAAAAAAAAAAAATCTGGTCAACCTAGTTTGCAAGGCTGTGTGTCATGCAGACACCGCTGGGCTCCATCCCTCATACCAGCAAACCTATAAATATGGAAGTGTTGGCTAAACCAGAGGTTGTTTTCAGGAAATTTCGCCACTGCCACCAGGAGGAGGAATAGCAGGAATGTGAAGAAAGCCAGCTGTACGTTGGGCCTTGGCAAGGGGCTCAGAGGCAGGCACTTGGCCCAGGGGCACAGGGTGCTGTGCAGTCTGATCCCAGTCTGGGCTCTCCTTGCTGTGTGACCCAGGCAGTCTGGCCAAGGACAGATGTGCAGGGAAAGGCTTTCCTTAGGAGGGAACAGCAGAAGCAAGGGCATAGAGGACAGTCAGGTGGAGGCATTGGCACAGGGACACCACCCTGGCAGGGGGCTCTGCCTGCAGTTTGTGGGTCCTGCACAGTGGGCTGGGTGTGGGTGCCCCAGCATTTGCCGAGATAACTGAGGACTCTCCACCGCCTCCTGTGGGTTCTTGGGTGGGGGAGGGTATGCAAAGCCCTGCAGCATGGGGCCCCAGAGACAGGACTGGATCACACAGGGGGGTGAAGTCCTACTACTCGTGGACCCTTCCTGAGTGTCCCTCTGCGGCCTGGGCGGCTGTGGATGGACAGGAAGTGGCCATTCCTTCCATGAGCTGCAGAATGGCCTCTGTGTGCACCACAACAAAAAGGCTTTTCTGCCAAGTCGGAGGGGAGGAAGCGGCCAGCTCAGCCCGGCCTTGGCCTGAAAGGAGGCTCTGTTGGGGTCTTAGATGCACAGTATATAGGGGACTGGAGACAGGGGCCTCCTCCATGCTCTCTGGTTCTCTGACAGCACCAGGTGGGGTGGGGTGGCACTGTAGTATACATCAGTGTGACCCAGCATGAGGCTTTCCTTGCTGTGTGACCTTGGCCAAGTCACGTCCCCTGGGCCATTCCCCTTCTCAGGTAGAACATGAGAAGGGCGCAGGGCCTTGCCTGTGCCCAGTGCCAGGCCTGCTGCCTGCGCCTGACAGCCTCCCACCCTCTATTCATCGGTGACAGCCTGAGTTAGGTCCTGTCACTCCCTCCACTGCAGCCCTGGTATTGCAGTTTGGGGTACAAGCTCAAGATGTTTTATACTGCAACTCCAAACTATGCTAACACGGAGGACACAAGGTGCAAGAACACACACACTATTTTTGTTTGATATTTTGAGGCAGGGTCTCGCTTTGTAGCCCAGGCTGGCCCTGAACTTTTGGGATTCCTCCTGCCTCTGCCTCCCAAGCACTGGGGCTGCAGTCAGGCACCACCACGCCCAGCCAGAAATTCCTGTTGACACTGACAACATTGTGCTGACCACTGTTTTTCTTGTTCATTAATGTCTCAATTTTCTTTCTTGGGAATTAGAAGAATGTAAAGGAAAAAGAGGAATGGGGTCCTGAAAGGCCCACGCTGAGCTTAGCACAATCACATCAGAGGGAGTCTAAAGACGCAGGCTCCTGTTAATCCCGGGGAGGAGGTGGGATAAGGTCCCACTGGTATGAGCTGTGGCCAAGCTGTTACACACCTCTCCCTGTCCTCAGGAGGATAAACAGTGCTCTTCCCACAGCCTGTCCCTTTGGATACTGGTGTTCTCTGGGGCTGTAGTAGGAGGCTGGGGGTGGAAGCTCAGGCAGCTTCCTGAGAAGTGGAGGCTTTTGCCAAGTTTCTCCTCTGGCCTTGGCTCTGCAGAAGAGTGCAGTGAGGCAGGCCTCTCACCATCTTCCTTCTCATCCCCTCACATGGCTGCCCAACTTCCTGGGGACCCCTTAGCTTCTGGGAAACTGTACAGGCAGAGGGCAGCCCTGGGTGGGACCCTGGACATCTACAGTAGGGAAGCTGGGATGATGGTGTCGGCCCTGGACCTGCTGTGGGTGCCAAGGTCTCTGTAGTGAGGGAACTCACAGGCCACTTCCTAGATGAGCTGAGGCTTTCGGCTTCCTATTCTCCTCAGCCAATTCCCCACACAAAGAGAGGAAGGGGTGGGATCAAGGGGCTGGAGCTCAGATCAGGAGGACTTGTGGGGGCCCAGCCAGCTCTAGCCTGCTCTGGAATTGGAGCTGGGCCCCTCCTCAGGCTGCCCTTTGCATTCCAGGGGCCCAGCCTTGTAACACATAGGTGTGGCTAAGAACATGGGTGTGGGTATAAGGCCGCCCTCCCAGCTACCAGCTATAGCCACACATACCCAGCGGTACCACTCCTTCGCTCTCTGCTTCAGAGGCCACACTGCATTCAGCCTGAGCAGGCGGGGAGTGGGATTTTTCTGTGGCTTCCAAGATGACAAGTAGGTCTTGGTGTCCCCTCATCCTCTGAACAGTGTGGTCAGGGGAACTCTTGGAACCATAGTGGCCTCATTTCCTAACTCTTTGTGCCTAGCTGTGGGCTTTTGTCCAAGATGGCTCCCAGGCTGCCCAGAAACCAGTCTGGGTCACTGGCCTGGCTTGGCTCTTCCTACCGTCCCAGACCTGGAAGGCACGTGGGTAGGCACGTGGGTAGGCACGTGGGAAGGCACGTGGGTAGGCACGTGGGAAGCCAATCAGCCTTTCTCGTTACTGATGAATGGCCCCAGGTTCTGTTCCTTTCCTTACCACACCTAGCAGGCTGACCTGCTGCTGCCTCTGGCTGTCTGCTCTTTGCATTGTGGGGGTCCCACCCTAGCTTGGACTTGAACCTCTGCCACTGACTGCAAGCTGCAGCCCAGGACCTCTTACAAACAAGGCCACACTTGCCGGCTGTACATTTAATCAGTGTAGATTATTTACAGAAATAAACACATGGGGCTGGACACCAGGCCCCACCCCCACCCCTTCCTGGCTCTCCAGTTCTGCAGAAGTGGTGACAACGGGGAGGGAGGCAGGAGTCACTGGACCCACACTCAGTGCCACGTGATGCGAGGCAGGGAGAACTTCCTGCCCCAGGGGCCTTGGGGATCCCAGGTGGCATACCCTACTAGCGCAGGGTTGCAGGGAAGCAGGGGGGACGGAGCCGGCTGTACAGTACCATTTCCCACAGCAGCCTCAGCCTCCTGCTGACTTTGGGAAGAAAAAGAGAAAGGAGTAACTCTGCCCCACCTCAGGCAGAGCCCAGGAAGAGGTGTCTCCCCGTCATGGTGATCTCCTTTAGGGCTTCCAGTCTGCACTGGGGGACAAACTGCTGGCCTGCCCCCACCAGTCTCCTGGGGGAACAGGGAGCTGGAAAGGAGGTAGCCCCCAAGCCTGGTGCGCATTGCACATCAGTGTAAACCAGTCTGGGCACCGAGCAGCCCTTCTCCCCAAAGACCAGGACAGTCACAGCAGAAGCCTGAAGCTGGGCGAGTTCCAAGACCTCTGAGGAGGGTGGGAAGTGGGCCCAGGGAGGGAGCAGGTGGGTCACAGCTGACAGAAGCGAAGTCTGGGCAGAGGTGATGCCAGAGCTAGTGTGTGGGGGAGGGTATTAGCAGGCTCCCTTTGGTCCTTGTCAGGAAGGCCCAGGTCCCTCCCCAGAGAGGAAGGCAGGCATGGGCTGAGGGGTGGGTGGGAGCTGCCTGCTGGTCAGATGCAGTGGAGTTCTCAGGTACCGGGAGCAGGGCCACTGCTGAGGGCGGCTGGGAAGAAACCAAGCCCTGCTGAGCCCCAGCCCCTGAGTGGGGCTGCCCTAGGTAACAAGCTCTTCTTCCTAAGGCAGAGACTCTGGAGGTTGGAGACCCAGCTTGACTCCTTCTGAGGAAACACAGTGCCCTGCTGATGGCCGCGGGCTCCAGCTGAGGAGGGGCCAAGGGTGCAGGAAGCGCGAAGCCCTTGAGCCTCCTGGAGGTGGGCTCTGACTGTCCCTTGTTCTTCAGGCAATGGCTGGGCTACAGGTGCATGGGGCCTGATTTCCTATCCAGAGCAGAACTGCATTAAGAAAATTTAAGTACCCTGCCCTAGTCAGGAAAGCAGAAACAAATGCTGAACTAAGGTGCCAAAATGAAAAAAGATACCTGGGCTTAAGTAAACAAGAAAAGGCTCACAAGGGATGTCATCTGGCCAGGCGGACCCCACCAGCCCTGAGTCTCCACAGGGAACCACAGGTGCTGCCCAGCCCTGAGCACCACACGCCCCAGCGGCAGGCACCGGTCAGACCCACTCCTGCAGGGAGCGCTTGCAGTAGAGCAGCATGCGGGGTGCGCCCTTGCGCTGCATCTGCACCAGAGCATAGGCAACGCCCAGGACGCAGAGCAGCAGCAGCAGAGGCACCAGCACCATCACCACGCTCACTGTCCGTGACACCTCCTCCATCTGCACCACCACGCGGCTGCCCCCATCCCTGTCCTTGTCCCCATCTGCCCCTGTCCCCTCGTCCACGTCGCCCTCCGTGCTATCACCATCCATCCCAGGCTCTGCACCCCCATCGGGGTTGAAGGGTGGACGGGCTACATCGGGCCATCGCTGTCCGGGCTCCACGTGCTCCTGACAGCCCATAAAGTCCCGCAGGATGGACTTTGGGTAGCCAGGCTCCATCCGTAGGCGCTCGTTGTCAAATTTCCAGTACTTGGTGCCCTTGTAGAAGTAGGTATAGGCTGTGGGGACAAGCAGGTCACAGTGGCTTCAGGCCAGGCCCTGCCTGCCACCAGGTGGAGACTCTCAAAAAGAATGCTTAAGGGGCTTCAACATGTCAGCCTGGGAGCTGCGGGTGCGGCCTGTTGGCAGAGCATGTGACTGACACGCTTGAGGCCCCGGGTTCACTCACATCCCCAAAGTCAAAAGAAGCCAGCGCAAAAGGCAAACAAAACCCCAAGTGCCTGCCTGCTTGCTTTTTTCCTTCCTTCTTTCTTTCTTTCTTTCTTTTCTGAGCATGTTGAAATACATTATTTTCCAACATACAGCAGTCAGACTGAAGTCAGAGGAGTTTGGGTCAAAGGCAGAATCCTGCACCTCCTGGCTTAGATGACAGGGTACAGGAGGATCTCATAGTCTGCCAGGTTGGGGCTTGCAGTCAAGGAACCCTGCTGCCCTGTCCCGGGACTGGCCTCATCCCAGAGGCCAGTGTGGCCTTGGACTTGCATGGATCTAGCTGCCTTGGAATGACTCTCCAGCCTTGGGGACCCAGCCTGCATCCCACTGACACCGGGAGGGACGGTTTTGAAATGGAGGGAGAGTCAGCAACCGCAGAGCAACACCCACACACCAAGGCTGGGAATCAGCCCCAGCCCTGGCAGAGCATGTGGGATGTCCCCTGAGCCTGAGAATCTGGACCCCCAAAAGAACCTATGCTGATGGGTTTTCCTAAATGCAACAGAGACCCTGCTAGAGAAATAGCCACTGGTCCCCACAGCTCAGTGACAGTGCCAGAGACTTCCCTGCCAAGCAGACAAGATAGCTCAACACTGAGCCAAGTCCACCGCATGGAGTGTAAGGCTTCCCACAAAGGCTTCTTGGTCATGGGATTTGAAGCATACAACTCAAGATCTCAGGTGTAGCCTGCCCTTTAGTAAGAAGGGGGTGACGGTGATGCAGGAAAGGCCAAGTGGTCAGGAAGCCCCCAGCCCAGGGCCTGCTGCAGCTGTGCCCCCCCCATTCATGCCACTGCAATCCTGGGGACCTTGGGCAAGCCCTGTTCCCTGTGCAGGAACTAGGGCTGTGGTGAGTGCTGAGCAGATGGGAAAGTTACCTGCGTCACTGCTCAGGAAGGCCCCTCTGGGGGAGGCAGGGATTCCCTGCCAGACACTGATGGGCTTGGGGTAGCCAGGATCTCCATGCTGCGTCTCCTCGTTGAAGCGCCAGTACCTGTGATCAGAAGCATCAGGTCACGGACCTAGAGATCTGCTTGGGCCAGTACCCCTTCCCTACTGGCAGTGCATTCACCTGTCCTCCTGGAAGAAGAAGGTGTGACCCGTGGGCTCCCACCAGATGGCCGTATCAATGCGGTCATAGGGAATGCCCAGGCCATAGCTGGTCAGTGGCTGTGGGTAGCCAGGCTCCAGATTTGCTTCTCGGAAGAGCCAGTAGTGGTCACCTGAAGGAGGAGCAGGAGGCTGTGTGAGGATGGCCTGGGGGCCGGTGGCTCGGCAGATGCTCTTTGGGCCCCACTTACCCACGCATACTCGCTGTTGCCCGTCTTGGCACTCACATGGGTGCACATGACAGCTTTGTTGCCCCACGCCCAGGACGCACACAATGCTGCTCACATCACCCCCCCACACACACACACACGGACACACGGACACTCCAGATATTATGACACACTTTTCTCCAGGTGTACGAGTCAGCTGTTCATACTGGACATACCACATACAGCACATACACATAGGTCTGCATTTCCACACAGCTTTTGTAGAGAGGAACAGGAGGTCTCTGCCTGGCCTGTGGAACTTGATAGAGTGTATGGACCAGAGTCCCCACTTTTAGTGGGCTCAGCCCTATCCCCAGGGAGTTCCTGCCTCTCTGTGATGCTGCCCCTCAAGGATTCTGTCATGCAGACCGACTAGCAGTGGGCTTGTGAACCTGCTCTGGGGAGGACAGTGGGCAGGGATGTGTAGCAATGGAGTGGAGGACCAGGGCTGCAAGCGAGGAGCAGAGCAGTGGCCCAGCGCAGGCAGCCTCTGGGATGAAAGCCCACTGAGTCAACCCGGCCTCTCTCTACTCCCTTCTCTCCCTTGCTGCGAGGTGTAGCAGCCACCCCAGGGTGTCACGAGCTGCAGCCCTCTTCCTGTCTTCTGCTCTCAGATTCACCTGGGTCAGAGGTCTGGGCCTGAAGCTTCCCAGCGCCTCCCACACGCCTACCCAACTCACCTTTGAAAAAGACAAAGCGACCGTCCTGGCGCTCATAGGCAGCACTGATGTCACCCGGCAGGCCACGCCAAAAGTGGCCAATGGGCATAGGATAGTTGTCCAGGACACGGTTATGCCGAACTCGCCAGAACCAGCGGCCCTGAGTGGGACGGCGTGAGTGTGAGCGTGCAGTGATGCAAGCTACCTTGGCTGGGAGAGGCTCTGAAACCTAAATGCCCCTTTCCAGGTCAGGGAGGGCTGGGGGGCGGGTCGCTGAGCTTCACCAAGTTCTTACTGCAGGGACAGCCCTAGGGAGAGGGGGCTCTGGGCCTGGCAGGAAGCACCTGGGCTTGCCAGGACACTGTCATTCCCCGCCCCCCTCAACCCCAGGGGGCTGGCTCAGCAGGGCAAGGTAGAGAAGCCTCAGTATGTAGGCAGGGTGAGGCTCCTGATGAGTGGGTGGGTGGGAGCTCCCTGTGGGGGTAGAGGGGACCCAGGAGAGTGGGATCAGACCTTGAACACGAACATCTCTCCTCGAAGCACTGCCACTGTGTCAAAGTTGCCGTCACAGATGTTGGGGCCATACTGGTCAGGGCGCTCTGTGGTTCGGGGCTGGGCTGGAGGCCCTGGTTTGGGGGGCCTTTCTGGCTTCCCGCCTGGTGGTGGTAGCTGAGGGGGCCGAGGGGGCCGAGGGGGCCGGTGGTCTGGCCGGCTTGGCCGCCGGGGTGTCATGGTGGGGAGAGGCCGTGTGGGCTGTGGCTGACCATCTGGGGTGCCTACCGAGAGAGACAGGGAGCAAGAGTAAGAGCAGCAGCCCCAGAATGCAACCTGGATGCCCCCTTCTGCTACACAGAATCCTGGGACCCCAAGTCCCCAGCAGCAGGGCCACCCAAGTGCAAGGTCCTACAGTCACCACAGACTCTTCTCCACCCAGCAACACTCTCAGTGGTGAAGCAGCGGCCTGTGGCAGGTGCAAGCTAGATGGGGAGTGTGGAGGGGTGGGTCCTGGGACCCCCGGGCACCCTTGGTCTCACAGGAATACTGTTGAGGCTCAGGAAGTAAAGAGGGTCACTTGAGTCCTCTTGTAGCCCCTGCCTTGGACCACAGCACGGGCGTGAGGGCCAGGCCTGGGTTCCATCTCCAGCACCACCACTTACCAAGTAACAAGGGCAAATCACTGATTCCCATTGGGTCTGTTTCCTTACCTGCACAGGGCTTTGGCAGCTGTGCCTGTCTAGCACAGGGCTGGGAGCAGGCAGGCAGGGCCCACCAGGGGAGCCACTCACCATAGAGTTGCTGGATGCCCCGTAGGTCGTCCTCGGGCAGCTGGAAGTTGTCGATGTCCATCCACTGGTAGAAAGGTGCCATGATGGCACTGGGGTTGCTGGAGTGCTCCAGCCCCAGTGCATGGCCCAGCTCATGCACTGCCACCAGGAAAAGGCTGTTTCCTACGGTGTGGGCAGGAGCAAGGTCACTTTGACCCACCCCAGCCCCTGGCTACCTGGGCCCTCTGGGCTGAGGCTGCCACAGAGCCTGCGCTCATTTCTCTCTTGGATGAGGCTGTGCTGCTCTGACTTCGGCCCTCTAGTTTCCCCCTTGGAGAAATGGGCCCAGCTAACCCTTCACTTTCTACCTTCCATTGGAGGTGGTGGGACAGCAGACCAAGGTCTAATGCAGGGCTCTCCAGCCCAGAGAGAGGAAGCCTTTCCCTTCCAGCCCCAAAGCCGTGCACCCACTCAGAGGGCCCATATACAGCACTGGCATTGCTTCACCCAGGCCAGCCATGCTTACCATGAAGGTCAGTGCTGGAGAAGGTCCAGGGCTCATCTGCATCGAAGTGGGTATCCCCACCCAGGCCAGGGCCAGGGAAATAGGCATGGGCCAGAAAGCCACCTGTGCCATCAAACGGTGAGCTGTCACCATGGAAGCCGGATGCAAAGAGCACCATGATGTCTGCCTCCTTCTGCCGACGTAGCCTGATGTCATCATAAAGCACCTCCTGGAAGACTAGGGGTGTGGCCTGCTCCCACACGCGGAAGGCCCTGCGCACTGCCTCCATGGAGTGGTACCAACCCAGCTTCTCTGTGTAGTTCTGGATGCTGCAGGAGGCAGGGAGATCTGTGAGTGGACACAGGGCCTGAAAGCACACCTCAGCCTGGTCATTATCAACTGTTTACTATGATAGGAATTAGAATTTGTCAAACCCTGGTAGCTCATTAAAATATCACTATGTAAGTTTGCATTAGGGGGGAAAAAAACCTTTTTGAAGTAAGAAAGTAAGTAAATAAAAGTACAGGGGCTTTGTGGCTAAACCTAGGAATGGGATCAGATGGCTGAGGCTGAGAAACCCAGGCCAAGCAGTTCTGAATGTAGACCCTGGGCCAGGCAGAGCCGGCTGTAGTGTAGGCCTGCCTCTCAGTTGCTCCTTATGACCTCTGGCAAAGGACTATGTCTCTGAATTTCAGTTTCTTCACTTCTAAAATGAGAAATGGGGGCCCGGCAGGATGGCTCAGTGGTCTAAAGCGCCTGCTTGGGAAAGCTTGGGCAGCTTCAGGGACCGCGGTTCGATCCCCGGCACCACATGCTGCGCCAGCCCTGCCCTCAGGGCAGGCTGAGCCGGCCATAAAAAAAAAATGAGTGAATAAACAAACAAAGGTTCTGAAACAAGAATAAAAATAATAAATAAATTTTTAAAAATAAAATAAAATGAGAAATGGGAGCCATACTTTATTCCTGGGGGCCCTGTGAGGTTTAAATAATGTAAATCATGAAGACTACAGCACAGAGCTTGAACAGGGTACAGTGTGAGAAGGCCCACTTCTAATTAAGCTTCTAATTAACTATGCTTCCGCACACCTGACAGACGTCTATGAAATGAAAGAGGAAATTTTGGCTGACTGGGTCATGAATTCACTCTAGGGGCCTGAGGTCTAAGTGGCCTGGAGGTGAAGCTATGGCTGGACTGAAACAAGAAGGAAGCCCTTAGGAGACACCACACAGCTCAGAGGCTTTTGCTCAAGGATTCAGCAGAAAGCCGGGGAGTACTGGAGTGGGAGTTCCTGCAGGTGCCTCGCTGCCTGCCCCTTCCCTGGACGCTTGGATCCCTACACCCCAGCCTTCTTCCCCACCTTCCCCCACCCCAGATGTACTCCTGCAGAAGCCCATGGGGCCAGTGCAGCCAGCCCAGATTTCTGGCTGGTGGGAGTCGGGGAAGGACGAGCCAAAGCAGCTTGAGGGTCCCGGCCATCTCTGGAAGGAGACCTGAGCATGTGGCTGGCCTCATCCGTGGAGGAGTGGGCTGGACTGTCTAGATCTGCTAGGGACCAGAAGCCTGAGTGAGGCTCAGCCCACTGAGAGGTGCAGGACCACCGGATGGAAACTGGGTCCCTACCTGAAGGTCAGGTGGTGGCTGTTCCACTTCCTCCCTGTTAGGGCATAACGTTTCCGCCGTCGCCGCAGATTTGCTTTCACACGCACTCCAAACTGGTCTGGCACCCCACAGCGAGGCCGTTTCATCCAGCTGGGCCATAGATGCAGAGGGGTAAGCCTGGAGCTTCCCTTCAACACCCCTACATGCTCTGGTCCTGCTCCTCCCATGTAAGGCCCAGCCTCCTCCCACCTCCCAGTTGCCCTTGCTCCAGATGGGACAGGAGTGGGAAGAGTCAGCCTTCATTTCTAGTAAAACAGGCAAAAGCTTCCTGGGTTGGAAGATTCTGCCCAGCATTAGCTCAGTACAGGTGAGCCCCTTCTCATGGCCACTCAAGGACAGGAGGGTTGCCCTTGAGGCCTGGCCCTTCGCCTGTTAGTTCTGTGCTTCTTAAAAGAGGTGGCTTTAGGTCTGCTCACCTGTGAGCTTGAGAGCAAGGCCTAGCAAGGAAGCCCTGTCTGGGGCTTGTGCCCTGGCCTCCCCTTACCCTCAAGGCTTGAGGGGGTCACCGTACCCAGTCCCAATTGGCACAGAGAAACAAGTCACCTGTTATTTGTTACTCAGGTCACTCTTTTCTGGAAACTCCCTATGTCAGACAAGGGAAGTAGAGTAGGCAAGAGGAAGAAGAGGGGTGGGGGTAGGGGAGCGCCTGGCAGGAGGGACTCACGCCTTGGTCTCTTCATCGAGTACACCCGTGACAGAAATCCCATAGAAGCGCTGCATCTCTGCCAGGGCTGAGGCCAGGATCTGGGCTGAGCGCATGGTCGACATGTGGCGATTGGGTTGGGGCAGGTAGCCATAGAGCCGCAGCCAGTTCTGCAGAGAAGCCCCAGTCCTGTCAGCCAGTCCGACACTGCCACCTCCAGACACAAGCAGCCTGCTCCCAGCACCTCTCAGCACTGCCACTGCCCCATCTGTCTGAGTGTCATCACCCCTGGCTGGGTGACCTATGAGCCTCTGGCTGACCTCCCCACTTCCTTCTACCTTCCTTGTCTAGCCTCACCCAGGAGCAGAGCAAAAGGCAGAGCAAGTCAGGCCAGTCATTCTCTGCTTGGAACCCTCAAGGGCTTCCCAGCCTAGAGGAAAAGCCAAGTTCTACAGGACCTACAAGACCCTTCCTCAGAGCCCCACCTTATCTTTCCCACCTCACACCCTAGCTGGGCATCGCCTCAGCCTCCAGGTCTTGGCATGTGCTGTTCCTGCTATCTGAAGCACTCTTCTCCCACTCCAGGCTGAGGTTCTCAGTTCTTTAAGGCCTCTGCTTCAAATACACCTTGCGACAACATGTAGAAAAGGCCCTGCTGCCGGCTCCCTGTACCCTGGCACCCCTCTCCCCTTCCCTGTACTTGGCACACTCTATCCAAGATAACCCTCTATCTGCTTCACTGGATGATTTTGTCTATATTCCCCAGGAGGACAGAACTTCAGAAGGACACACTGCAGTCCCTCTCCTCATTACTGCACTAACCCTCCAGGGTGGACCCTTGTCACTCCCAGCAGATTGTGAGGGACCATCATGGATTCCAAATCTCTTAGGACCTACTGAGTAGGAAAATCCAACCCAGGTGTTTCTCCTCAGCATGCCCTAAGTCTTCCAGGAGGAGAGCAGACAGCCTCACACAGCCCAACCAGACCTCAGAAGGTAGAACGAGGGCCTGAAGCCAAGTCCTTGCTCTTCCACAAACTATCTCTGGGCCTTGGCCTACTTATGTGCAAAAGGGAGAATAATGGATTTGTTGGGATGACAATTTGAGGGAGACAGCATCTGGGTCCCTCCCTCCCAGCCACTGGTGGCTAGGCAAATCTCATCCCTTATCATCCACCCATCTGTCCATCCATCCCAGCCTCATCCTGTCAGAGGTTTCTGAGCACCCTCTCTGTGCCAACTGGGTGCTGAGGGGAACATGACTCAAGCACCTTGCCTTTTAGGCTTGCAGTCACCCGCAGAACAGAACTTTATTTTTTTTTTTTTTTTCTATTTTTTTTGGTCTTTTTTGAGACAGGGCCTTGCTATGCACTTCAGGCTGGCCTTGAACTCACTTTTGTAGCCCAGGCTGGTCTTGAACTTGCACGGATCCTCCTGCCTCAGCCTCCCGAGTGCTGGGATTACAGGCGTGCGCCACCATGCCCCGCAGAACAAGTCTGAGCAGATAAAACACCTGCGGTCATGGTGGGAGGGTGCAAGCACCGTGAGCCATGCAGAGCAGTGGTGAAAAGGCCGCTCTGCCCAGCCTGCCTGGTGCTCTCAGATCCAGGAAAGCAACCACTGTGGGAGGGGAGAGCAAGGCCAGGGGCTGCTTGTCACATACAAGCCATGTCCTTCCCGCCTTTCCTGGTCTGCCTGGAAGTGCTGCTTGGAGTGGCTCTGCAAGGCGAGGGCTGCAAACGGAGAGCCCTGAGGCAAGACAGTAACTGACACAGTGGCTGCTTTGGACTGACAGCCACACTGGCGGCCAAGGCCACACCCACACATCTGCCTAGGACCACATCCAACTCCTCAGGTGCTGGGGGTCTCAGAGCCATGTGCCAGCCCCACCCAGCTTAGCAGCACCTAGGCTGCGGCTGCCACGTGTAGAACGGCTGCTGAGCACAGGGTCAGTGCAGAGTAGCTGCCAGAGACGCAGTCTGCACATCCGCTGAGGAGTGGCCCATAGACCCAGGGGAGAGGCACAGAGCAAGGGGGTGGAGGTAGCAGGTGGCTCTGACATACAGTACTGAGCAGAGCCTGGTTGGGGGATCTCGAAGGCACAACTCCCTGCTCCCTGAGCCTCAGCTGTCACCAGGAGAAGGGGGGTGGGGTTGATTCAGGGCTTCCTCATCTCCTGGGTTCTGCAAGGATTAAATGGGATAGTAATTCAATGAATGTATCAGCAGTGGAGAAGACCAGGGGTCTGTGTGGCTGTCCCTGAAGCTGGCAGCCTTTTGCCTCTACAACAAAGCTGAAACGTCTCAGTGTCATTCGACTGGCCAGGCACAGCTGAAGGCAGCGCAGCCTGTAGCCCTCTACCAAAACTCATGATGTTCCTCAGATCTGTCAAACCCTGGCCACTCCACAGCACAGGGCCTGTTCTTCCCAAGCTTCCGTGGTGGTGGTGGGGTGGGGACCAGTGGGTCCACTCCTCCCTCATAATGGACAGAGTGTTGCTGAAGGTGCAGAGCCAGAGGGCAAGGCCACACTGCGGGGGCCAGCTCCAACAGCAACATGCATTCAGCCTGAGGCAGGGGCAGAGTGCGGGCTGCTGCTGACAGATGAGGGCACCTCTACATCACCTATTTGCATAAGGTAAAAATATCTCCAGGAGCACAATCACAGGCCACCAAGGGGCTGATTAGCAGTGTCTGCAGAGCGACAGGGGGAGGGGCAGGCAGGGCACAGGAGGCTCAGGCAGGGCCCTAGGGAGAGAAGGAGAGGGGAGGGGAGGGGTGGAAAGCTGAGTTAGCTTGTCTGCAGCTAAGAGCTCCAGAGCACAGCATAGGGGATGGGCAGAGGTACTCTTCAATCCCTGGGGCCAGCGCAGGACCCTCAGGGGCCTTTGGCTCCCCAGGCAGGCAACTTTCTGAGTCTCTGGGAAGCCACAAGCTTCTCACGCTTAGCCTAACCTCAAACCTTCAGCAGCCACTGCTGGCATGAAAAACCAGAGGTGGTGAGCCAGTGACGCCCATTGGGCAGCAGGGGGAGGTAATCGGAACCATGGCCTTGGCAGAGCAGCTGAGCCTCTGGATGACAAGGTGAAGCTGACGGCCTGCCTGGCTCTGGCAGACACGTGCTTGTGGTGGCTGAATGCCAAGTGCCAATAAATCTACCCGGTGGCAGCAGACACCACCCACAGGGCTGAGGGCCTTTTCCTCTCCCAGCACCCAGGGGGCATTTTCCTGCCCCACAGCCACTGTGCCAAGGGTGACAAGTTCAGGTGGAAAGGACAAGTTAGTAGAAAAAAGCTGGGGGAGGGGACTGCACAGATGAGAGAGGCAGCTTTATCCAGAGCCCCAGCTCAACAGGGGCTCTGCTGCAACCCAGCAAGCAAAAGGTGGGAATGGTTCCCAAGGTTGGGGACTTCCAGGGCAGGGCTACACATCCTTGTAGAAATTGTCACTTCTAGGAGCTACCTCCTTTTCCTCTCACTTAGAATCTCATAGGAGGCATGAGCCAAACAGATAAGGCTTTGTTTCTCAGGTGAGAAAACTGAGGCCAAGGAGATCACATAAGAGGCAGAATAGAGGAAGGATCTGAACTAGGGCATGGCTTCCCCTCTATGAGGATTCCAGTGGCTGTTGGAGGACTCTGGTGCCCATAGGGCCGCTTCTACCTGTAGCAGAGGGTGGGGCTGGTAAGGAGGCTCTGACACTGTGGTTCTCTCAGCCATTTCTTTCTCAAGCTCTACACCTCTTCCTATTAGTATCTATTAATGCTGCAGGTGAGTGGTTGGCTCAGGCAAGAAGACAGGGGCATCAGGAGTCAGAAGGGAAACTCCTGCCCCCAAGGGAGAGGCTATAAATGCAGCATCTGAGAATTTGGTAAAGGCTGAGCTGCTGTTCCCTCCCCCTTATCTCATGCTCATAACCAACCACTGAAAGGTAAATATGTCACTGTTCCTATTCTCATGGAGAATAAGGTTCAGAGAGGATGAGCTGCCCAACCAGAGTCACACAGCTGATCTAGGGTAGAACTGGACTCATCAGTACTGGGATTAGGCCCCAGGCTGCCACTGAAGTGCTACCTGCTCCTCTTGGCTTGAGGTGGGTGCACTGGGCTCTGGTCCTTCTCAGGAACAGTGCCCAGCTCAGCACTGCGGGAGGGCATCTAATCCTCCACCATCCCTGGCTGGCTCTGGGCACTGAGCCACAACTGCCCTCCCCCAGGGCTACTGAGACAGTATACAGGCAGGCCTGCAGGGAAGGTTTGTCTGAGAAAGAGCTGCCAGATCAATACCGTACAGTAAGCAGTCATAAGTGATGGGGGTGGGGGCCAGAGCCGATTCCTGCCTCAGCGAGCTCTTCTAGGGCTCCCATCAGTGGAGTTGGCCCAAGAACAGACAGCCCCGTTCCACACAGCCCTTATCAGGCCTGGGCGATAAGGAGGCCCTGCTTTGCCTCTCACCCAATTCTATTCAATCTGAGCAGGTCTGGGCAGGTTTGCTCAGCCAGGGACAAAAGGAGTCTTGTCAGGGCCACCAGCAGTGACCTCAGCCCCCAGATCTTTCATGATCCCGTGAGGTCCTCACTGTGCCCAAACCCCAACTGCATATTCCTGCCACTGATGGCTCTTGGAGTCAGGCTAAAGCTGAGCTGACTTTGCACGCCTAGCTGAGCTGGGCACTGGGCAGGTGCTGAAAGGAGTGAGCCAGGGTGCAGCCAGAAAGACCCAAAAAGAAACAGGATAGGTGCTCTAGGCCCACAGTGCCTGCCCTGGCCAGGAGTCTACTCAGCGGCTAAAGGATCATGAGCAGATACCAGACACATCCTTCCTGAAGGGACTACAATGCCAGAAAGCTCCACTACCTGGCTTAGCCCTCCGTAGGCCACAACTGGGCCTGAGACTCATCCAACCTGCACCCCTCCCTGTTGCCCACAAGCCCACCCATCTGGAGGCAACAGTGACTCTGCAAGCTCCCCTTCATGCCAACAGGAAATCAGCCCCCCAGGGACACCTCTGCCCCTGGTCCTACTGCTTGTCCATGTAGCAACTGCTCTGACACTCACTTCTCTCTTCTGAAAAATGGAATCAGTGCAGGATAGGGTTTAGGGCACAAATGAAACCAGTTTCAAGGCCAGTAAGGAAAGCAGCCTGATCAGGCTACCCAGTTCTTGGTGGCTTGCTTGATATCTTTAGGGTTGGCCAAACCCAGATTTAATCAGTTTTAGGACCTCTGGGCTTACTTGGGGCTCTAATCTGCTTACAGAGAGGTGCACATGGGATTCTGATGATCAGGAAGTCCAGTGTGAGGAAGTAACTGCCCATGTTAAAGCCCACCTAGGGACTCTGACGGTCGGGAAAGCAGGAAGGAGGCACATGCCCCAAGTTCTTGCTACTTCTTTACCCCTACACTTCTTAATCTGGAGAAAATACAAATGGGTCCTTTGGCCAGTAGGTAGGCAGGCACAGGGCGAAAAGAGGCCTCTATTTATCAAGAGTTTTGAGGTTGAGGAGTCAGGGAGATAGTTCCGTGGCACAAGTGCCTGCCTGGCAAGTGCAAGGTTGTGAGTTTGAACCCTGGTCCCACAAAGAAAAAAAAAAGAGAGAGAGAGAGAGAGAGAGAGAGAGAGTGAGTGAGTGAGTTTTGAGGTTGGAGGGTTGCCAGGACTGTGACTTCTCCCTGGAGCTCTCTTGCAGGTGAGTCCTAGAAGAGGCTACTCACAGGGGGCTCCCAGCTCCCACCACTCAGGGTAGTTTTAGCTCCATCCCTGAAATCTCCTTCCTACCTGGCCAAGGCCCAGCAAAGCTCCACAGGAGCTAATGGAATGGTACTCTGACCTCTGCCTTGTGGCTTGGAGTTGGGGACTCCAGCTACAATGCAGTAATGTAGCAACCACACTAAGAGTTAAACAGAGAATGAAATGTAACATTTACAGAACACCCCTAGGCTATGCTCAAGTCAGAATTAATACATAGAAGATGCTCAAAAATAACACTGGAACCTCTCTGGGCCCCATCTGCAGCCGCTGCACACAGCTGTTCAGTATTACACATAAACATAATGAATCTCCCAGTAACTCCATCACATAAGTTCTCTTTCTTTTATCACATACAGACAAGTGGACTAAGCTCAGACAGGCTTAGTGATGTGCCCAACAGCAAATGCCCAGCACTTCTCAGTCACTAGCCTCACCACTGTTTCACAAGTACTTCCTTCCTGTGTAACAGGTGCCATGCTTATAAGCCCTAGATTTGGGGCCAGGGGCCCTCATTCTTCCAGGATGGCAGTTGCTCCCAGGGAGAGGAAAAGGTGGACCCAGAACCATAGGTCCACCCTGGAGGGCTGACCCAGACCTCCGCCCCTAGCTTCATAGCTCTGGTGGAGCAGCCATCAGATGGCAGGGAATGGGGAACATCTCCAAGGACTACCTAATGGCTGGTACCTAGGTCATCATCCATCTATCCTGATCTGAGAGCTGGGGTCTTCCTGATTGTTTCCTCTTCCCTCCAGCAGGATGGGGTCTCCTGAAAGGTCTGACTCTTTGTCCTCTTGACCAGGCCCAGTTCATACATCTCTGCCATTCTTGCCTAGGGCTATAAAATCTGTATCATTTCCAACAAAGGGTCCAGCCCCGCCAGAATCTGTGGGGATCCTTGAACACAAGTCCTTGCAGAGAGCTACCCCATAGATTCCCCTAATTCTCAAGGCCTGGCACCTACTGTGTCTCAGGCCTGAAGTGTTCTGCTACTCTCAAGTTCCTAGGTCCTCACATTCACCTGCTGGTTTTTCCAAGGCTGTACTTTCAACCCCTCTCTGTTTCTGAGTCTCCCCGCTCTAAACAGAGTAGCTGCGGTGTTTTGCCCCACACTGTGTCTTACAGTGCTAGCCATGTCTCAGACAATTCTGAGGATGTCAACTCTGACCTGAGCTAGCAAACAGTGATGCTACAACAATGACCACCACAGCTTGCCTCTGGCAGAAACCAAACTCCAAGTTGGGCAGAGGTGACAATGGCAGAGAACATCTGGATCAAGCAATAAAGGGGAAACGGAGGGTAGCCAGAACCAAGTGGTTGGCAGGAAAGCTTTTCCAGGTCACAACATTGCCATTCTGAGCTTGTACTGCTGATCTGGAGGGTGGTTCCTGGATTTTTTGAGGAACTGTTCTTGGAGAGTTACGGTATGTTTCTATGCTTCCTGTTCCCATACTCAAGGACGTCTTTTAAAAGTCTTCACCTTGTACAATGTGGGACAAAAGAAGGTGTTTGTGTGTAGGGGTCACCATGGGCAGGTCAAGAGCATGTGGTGTTCCTTTCAGAGAGCTGACTCATGGCTAGGCCCAGGGGCAGCTCCAACACAGGGCCAGGGCAAGGGCTGGGGTAGAAGGCATGGCCCCATCAGTTCCCAAACACCAGCCCAAGTCTTAAGCTACAGAAGTGGGAAAGGAGTGGTGTGTTAGCAGCAAGGGGAGAACATTCAGCTTTTGCAGGTTTGCAGAAACAGGGCCCTGATAAGAACCCTTTTTTCTTTAAGGATGGACAGACAGCATCTGCAATACTTGCTCCTCCAGGGGCATGCCAGGGACTAGGAATGAAATGTGAGAAAAGATGGAATCAATAAGAGCTTGTGGGTCACACCTCAGGCCTGTGGTGCCAAGACAGAACTCAAGCTGACCCCAACCTTCCTTTTATTCACTCTGTGGCCTGGTAGAGGCAGGAAGATACTCAGGGAAGGTGGTTGAGCCTGTTTTGGAAGGGGCGAACCACAACTGTGAACTCTGTGAACTCTGGCAGCCTGAGTCGTTGCCTCTGGGTGGGATGACAGAGTGAAGCTGTGATTGGTGGCAGGGGGACAGACAGATCCTCTAGTGAAAAATGAAGACACTGAAGTTGGCCAGGAACTCTGGCCAGAAAGAACTGACCTGACTCAAACTGATGGGGGCTTAAAGTCTCTGCCCACTGAGCTAGACCTCTAACTGGCACCTCAGCCAGGTGGCTATATGTTCCACAATGTCTAGAGACTAGGGCCTGACTGACTTCCAAATGCAGGAGTGAGACAGAGTATAGATAGCACTATTCTGGGGGCTTTCCTGAGAGACACAGTTTTTTCTGGTTGGGGCCTAGCAGGTTACTACTGTCTCTTAGGCAGTTCTGGCCCACCTTTTGATTCCTCAGTTTGATCAAAGGGGGAGAAGGGGTGGCCTTGACTCAGCTGCCAGGCCACTCAGAGGTCTCAGCCACAAGCAAACCAGAAGTCCGAACTTGTGGATATTTTGGGGGTGAGGACCTGAACCCTCTTCCAAAGCAGGAGGCTCTGAACAACATATAAACTAGGTCCATGAGTCTCTGAGCAGATGAGCTGCCTGCAGGGGCCACTGGACTCTTCGGGTCCTGATCTGGCCAGACCTCATGGGACTACAGAAGCAGCCTGTACCCCAAAGGCAACTCTTGCATCCAGGTCTGTCCTATCGATAGCCTATCTCTAGCCTTCTAGCTACAGAGTCTTCTAATATCCAAGACTCCTTAAACCTTCCAAGTTGACTTCCAGGAGTGAGGTTTTAGGCCAGTCAGACTCCATAGGCAGTGCCACTAGAGGCTTCAGGTAACAGCTTGTGGCCTGACTGCAGCCCAGGCTTTTTTCCTTGGTGCCGAGTGCTTCAGCCAGGACATGGGGGTGGTGGTCGTGGTAACTGACTTGTAGAAGCCACTGGAATACCAAGGACTTCAAATCACAGCATCCTTAGACCCAGCTGTATAGTATACCTATTAGCAAAATACTGAATCCAAACTCCAGCTTGGTCTGTAATCACTAGGGAATGGAAATGCCATCTCTAAATAGATTAAGAACCTTTTAGAGGGTAAATCTGTGACCCTAAATTACTTGGTCCTCCAGTGGCAGGTGGGTCCCACAGTACTCTACCACCAGCAGGTGTCCGTAACAAGTCTCAGCCTGCTGCCTGTGTGAAAGGTGCTGGAAGTGGGCAGGGGACAGTGTCGGGGACACTGGACAAGGGCTAAGCTCCAAGAGGTGATCTGGTACCCTGCAGCTTTCCCTGGCCTGGCCACAGCAGCTGGAGGGCAAAGCAGGTAGGGAACTGGCTGGAGGTGTAACTTGAGTCCGGGAGGAATTCCCAGCCCTTCCTCCAAGCTTTTATAAAAGTAGGGGGGAAGGAGCAGGCTTCCAGCGGAAAAATCTCCCAGGCAAACAGGGGAGGTGGGGAAGCCTACCAGGGCTGGGAGGGAGCATCAGCCGGGCTGCAAATAGCAACAGTGCTCAGGCACTTGCTGGGCCCGCAGCCCAGGCAGCCCAAGGGCACTGAGGCGGGAGCCTACCCTAGTCCGACGCAGAGGAGGCTACAGGGTGGTCTTCTCTTTCCTTGACAGTCTTCATATCTCCTACGCACATGTGACAGCGACTAAGTCAGTGAAGAACTGGCCCTGTTTTTGCTCTGGGGTAACAGAATGGCGCTGGGGGACTCCTTAGAACCATTATAGGATTAGGGCCAGCCGGGAGGCCGCTTCTGGTCACCCGCAGGACCAATACAGAGAAAAGACGAGCGAAATCTACCCCCTCCCACTCAGGCCTCAGTAGTGTCGGTGAAGAGATTTCTTTCCCTCAGAGCTTAAGCGGGAATGGAGAAGCTTCCGAGGAAAAGCACAAGAAAGTCGCCAAAGAACCGCCGCAACCTGAGTGCTATGTCTCGGCGATTCGCACCCCTCCCCCCACCCTGGCCGGCCGAGCGACACATGGTGTCACCCAGGCCATAAGCTACCTAAGCAGGAGCGTTGCCCACCTCCATCAGCCCCCTCCCCACTCGCAGAGAGCGCCACGGTGCGCCAGTCCAGCTCTCGAAGAATCAGCTGCCTGAGAGGGAAGGAAAGAGCGGAGGAAGGGCAGGGGGTGGCGGAAGAGGCGCCTGGAACTTGGACTCGGGAGAGTCAGGGCTCAAGGCAGGAGCCCGGGTGGGGCCCGGGCGAGCCCTATGCCCTCTAGCGCTTTCGAAGAGGGGCACCGCAATGGCCAGCTGGGAGGGGCGGGTCCCAATCCCTCCTCCTCCAGCCAACCCTTAGCGGGGCGCGGGCGCGTCTGCGCTCCCCCACCTCCAGGACCGGCTGCGGGCTTAGGCCCCCACCCTCATTTCCCCGCCACGGGGCAGGCCTGGGGTCCTAACCTCTGCATGGACTTCTGCGTCCTCCGCCGCTGCGCCGCGGCCCATGTAGCCCAGAAGCACCAGTAGCACCAGCAGTCCGGGCCGCGCCGCCGCCTCTCGGCCGCCAAGGAGGCTGCCCGACTGTCCCAGTGCGCTCCGGTCACTGCCCATGCTTTGGCCTCCCAGTCTCATCCAGATCGCTGAACACTGGGCTTGCTCGCTTGTGGGCGCCCGGTCCCCGAGCGTGGCTTGGAAACTTGCGCCGCTCCCTGGCTCCCTGCCCGGCGAGCGCACAGCGGACCTTCGGCTCCGGGTCCCCGCCAGAGCCGCTAAGGTCCCCTCGGCAATTTCCCAAGGCCGAGGGGAAGCGGGTAGGGCAGGTCCGGGTGCACGGAGCCGGCCGGTAGGAGAGGGGCCGGGCAAAGCTCCCCGTCTCCGAGTCCTTCAGCCTTGGCGCCCACCGCCCGGGCCGGGCTCCCGGGAGCAAGCGCGACTCCGGAGCCTTTGTCTGGCTCAGCGCTCCGGCCGCCCGGTCCCGCGGCGCCCCCTGCGCGCCCAGCTCCCTCTGTCCATGCCCAGGGCCGGGCGCTGCCCAGAGCGCGCGCCTCCTGCCCAGGGACTCTGCTGGCCGCTGCGCCCAGTCGGGCCCGGGTCCCCCAGGCAGTCCCGGGAACAGCGCAGGGAACCCGTCCGAGCGAGCGAGCCAGGGAATCGGCGCCCGACGTCCCCGGCGAGTTCCGCGCGGCTCCCGGCGCTTCCAGCCCTCCTCCTCCTCGCGCGTGTGCCGCTCGCTCTTAAAGGGCCAGAGCGCTCCAGCACGCGGACCCAGGCGGAGGCGGGCGGTGCTACCCTAACCCAGGCTTCCTAGCAGCAGGTGCCTGCTCTCCAGCCCTTGCGGGTGGGTGGTCATCTTACTCGCCATAGAAAGCGGCAAACTACTCTAGCCTTCCTCGCATTACCTGTTTTTGGGGAGCGGGCAGGGAGTGACCCCCCCCCAATTCGATTCCCCCACCCCCGGGAAGCTGAAAAGAAAGGTGTGGTCTCCCTGCTAGGGAAGAAAGAAAAGACCTCCTTTTCCGCCAGAAGAGTGGGAATGGGGAATACTAAGGCCGAGGCGGGTGCGGAGGGCTGGGGCTACAGGGAAGACCTCGGTATTGTTTTGAGCTATTAAAAGCAAAGCGAAATCAAGCCAATGAAACAAAACTCTCGGAAAGTTTGTTGGCCTAGGTTCCTCTTCAAAAGCCGCAGTGTGGGGGCCCGGCGGGATGGCTCAGTGGTCTAAAGCGCCTGCTTGGGATAGCTTGGGTGGCTTCAGGGACCAAGGTTAGATTCCCTGGCACCACATGCTGCGCCAGCCCTGCCCTGGGGTGGGCTGAGCCGGCCATAAAAATGAGTGAATAAACAAATAAAGGTTCTGAAACAAGAAAAAAATAAATAAAATAAAAAATTCTTTAAAAAACAAAAGCCGCAGTGTATGGGCTTTCGGATGCAAAGTGAGAGGCTGGGCACTGAGAGTGCTCAGGGTTAGGAGAGGGACAGTATAGGTCTGCCTTCCCATTTACCTGCTACTTGGATGTGAACAAATTAATTTTTATAGCCTCTGTACCTTTATCTGGAATGTGGGCTAAAAAGTTGGGATTCTGGTTCCTGGTCTGGACACTTGAGGTTTCTGCGCAAAAGTCAGCCATCACTTGATCTCTTTTATGCGCAAGGAGTGCAGCAGCGTGGCCCTGATGAAGAGCGAGTTTGATGAGCAGATATTCCTGTAGAGCTTGATGTGCCAGATTTGATTCTGTTCTAGGAGCACTGGGATCTGGGCCTTGTGGGTGCTGCAGGCCAGAGCTAGAGGCCTGGGTCGCTGAGCCTGTGTGCCAGAGAACAGCCCTGGAACTGCACCCTGGAGGACTGGCAGGCAGGGAGGAAGGTGAGAGGCAGAGGGCTCATCTCCTCTAAGCAGGAGCTTTCCCTACCTGAGACTGGTTTATCCTGGAGTAGGTCCCAGCTGGCCTCCCCTTCTCAAAGTCAGAGGCCAGGCAGAGACACACAGAAATGGCCTGTTTGAATTGATCTGCTAGGCAAAGACAAACATCTCCACTAACTTCTCTGGGGCCCTTCATTTTGGAAACAGGTCTCTAAATTTTTTCCTTTGAAATTACTTTTGGGAGGTATAGTGGTCTTCAGAAGTGAACACTAGCATTGCGATCTTTTACAATGTTTCTTGCCAATTAGACTTTTTTTTTTTTTTTTCTTGATGGGGGTTGGAACTCGTGACCTTGCACTTGTCAGGCAGGCACTTGTGCCACAGAGCTCTCTCTCCAGCACCCCCTCCAATTAGACAATTTTTAAAAATGGTTTCTGGGGCTACCAAGTAATAAAGGAACCCAGGAACATAAGCAGCATTCTTAGGTCTGTGATCAGAGAAGCCTGGTGATGGCTCTTTGGGAGATGCCTCTCTTGGGGTCAGTGTTGCTTTAAGGAAATAGCTTCCCCTGGGATCCACACCAGTGATTGGTTTTGGCTTCTGTTAGAAAACTTGGGGCTTCCAAGGTGGGCTTATATATTTTCAGACATCACAGGGTGACTAAATTTCTAGCCAGCACCCATAGTGTGAGGGGACCAATGGGGCTTTGAACATTACCCATTCTGTATCACTTCCTTCAACACTCCACACACACACACCTTCTTTTCTTGGAGTCTTGAATCAAAGTCTACACATGACATTTCATGGCACAGTTTTGTTGTTTCTATAGCACAGTTTTAAGTTGAGAGGTTAGTGTGACACGAGGGGTTGTACAGAAAGCCCAATTAGACATCAGGTCACCGGGCTCCTGCCCATGCCCTACTTTCCTGGAGGATCTACAGCATATTATTCTGAGATTTGCTTTCTCACTTGTAAAAGGGGGCTCCTTTCCCAGCTAGTGGGTGAGGTCTCTCTCTTCTTCAGTTGCTAAGGGTGGCTACCTGGTTCCTGCCATCAAAGGGTAGGCTGCAGCCAAGAAAAAAAAAAAAAAAAATCCTTTGGCTTCACTTGCTTTTAGTTGCTTGCTTTTATCACCAATTCCAGAAGTCCAAGACTGAAGCAGTATATACCCATTAGGTTTGCTATAGATAACACTTCTGATGTATAGGTCATGGCCATAAAAGCTAAAGTTTCTCAGCAATGTAGAGGTGGCACAAGCCTGTTGAAACCATCCACCCTTCAGGTGGGCCTTGCAGGTATCCAATGGGTGGCCTTCTGACATCAGAGGGCTGAATGTTCCACCCGGAGCATGCATCCTAGCAAGGGCCATGAGACAGGACTGTGTCAAGCACTGGACACATTTCCCCATGCCTCAGATCACCTACTTCTCTGTCCTATATGCCTTAACCCTGTCCTTGGGGGAACAGATTTGAGATGTGAAACCCCTGAAACTCACATTCTATGGCCTAGTGCAGTAATGCCGTGACCCTGCAATACAGTTCCTCATGTTGCAGTGACCCCAAATCAAAAAATAATTTTGGTGGCTACTTCAAAACTGTAATTTTGCTAATTATGATTCAGAATGGCTTTAGGTGACCCCTGTGTTTTGGTCATTTGACCCCCCGCCAGGGTCGAGACCCACAGGTTGAGAATCACTGGCCTAGTGGATAAAGTAACTCTTGCCAATCACAGTGTTTCACTGGTTGGCACTCTGCAAGGCAGCCTGGCCAGGTAATCAAGCAGTCTGTGGGACTCCTAGGGCCAAGGCAAGGAACTCACAAATGAGCGGAGGCTATTCCTGTCCTCTGGAAACAGCGGGGTGGTCTGCAGAGGTGAAGGAGAGGGCTGGGTATGCCAGGTTGGCATAGGCCGATGTGGCCCTGCCATGCCAATTTCCCTGTTCTTTGGGGGAACACCTGAGCACACTGTAGCAGATGTATTTGTTCACACTCCCAACGTGACAAAACTCCACCACGGGCACTTCCTCCCTGCACCGCATAACCCGGCCTGCTGCAGTTTTTCCTTCTGTCTCCCCAGTGTCTCAGGAGCAACCCCTTCCCCTGCTGCTTCTGCAATGTCAGCGGGAGCACTGGCTGACACGCTCTAGCCATGGCCCGCTCGATGTCTGGGTGTTGGCCAAAGCCCTGCTGCCCAGCCTCCCTTTGCTGAAGCTTCTGCTTCCTTCCTCCACTGCCACCTTCCACTCTCCATGGAGCTGCCACTTATTGATCTTGGCCATTTCTCAAAGTGGCTGCATTCTAATCCCATCCATAGCACAAACAGAATCCCAAGCTGTGCCTTCCCCCAGGGGAGCACCAGTCAGCTATTTGTGGAAGTACAAAACTGGGGGTGGGGGTTCCTTTCTGTGGACCTTGCCTGCACCTCCCCACAGTGGGCATCCAGAGTGCCAGACCTCAACTGATTTACCCAGGTGCCCAATTCAAGGCCTGTCACTAAGCAGATGTCAGTTACCTGGGCTGCACAGCTACTTGCCATATCGCCTGCAAGCCAGACAGCACGTCTGGCTTTCCCTTCCTCTCCAGTGACCTCAAATGCCAAAAAAGCAAGTGACTAGTCTGTTAGACTCAGCAAATCAGTGTGGGGTGTTGGGGGAACGAGGCACGAATGAGATTTCCCAGGTCAGGAAAATGCGCACAGCTGCAGGGGCCCTGATGATGGCCCCTCTCTGCTACCCACTCCTGAGAGGTGCAAGGGACCTGCAGCACATGGCTATGCCAGGGCAGGAGTGGAGTCAGGGCCGAGCCAGGCCGTCACCAGACTCATGCCCCGGGGAAGTCACTTAACTTCTTTTCCCATAAAACAGTAATCATTTCTGCCCTGTTTACTTTTCAGGGGGTTGCCAAGAACAGATGAGAAGGTCTCAGGAAGGACTGAGAGTAACTGCAGCATAAAGCCTACGTCTGTGCGTATACCACCCAGCAGCGGGGCTGCCATGCCTGCCACATGCTGAGCCCTGGGCAGCCTCTATGTGCAGGCCTGGCACACAAGGAAAATCTCCCACTCTATTGGGGTGTCACCAGTGTCTCCTCCAGCCCTGACCCCACCCCATGAAGACAGGTACTTCCCACCTTGACAAAGAGAAGCAGTCCAAAACATTTTTATTTGGTGAACATATTTTAAAATTGTAACAAAAACATTTTTTCTGTCTTTAGAAATCCAGATGATAACTAGATAACTGATTTTCTACCTTGGTGAGTGAGGGCTTGATGAAAAAATCCTGTGCACCCCTGGCCCTCCCTCCAGGTCCCTTCAGAGTACTCAGGCTACAGGGATCAGAGGGTGGCAGCAGAACTCCATGTGGAGGAGGTGGCCTTTGCCTCTTTGGGAAAGCTGACTGAGTACTTGGAGGTCCCAGAGCATTGGAGGCCTGGTTTCTGGGCATAGCCTGGCCAAAATGAAACATTTGCTCTGTTTCCTCAGGCACCTGGCTGGGGGAAAGAGGGAGGAGGGAGTGCAGAAACTGACGGGAACCACAACCTAGCACCCTGTATTCCTTGACCGTGAAATGGCCTCTGCTGCCATAGGTGGGAGTGAGAGTCAAACTAAGTAATAAAAGAAGACACACCTGAAGGAGGAAGACAAACATGCAGCAATACCCCATCTGCTTGACAGGAATGAGCCATGGTCCGATTTTAAAAGCCCTGGTATGAGGCTGATGGCATCAAGATAGAAACCTCTGTAGAGGGAAGTGTGGAGAAAAGGGTAGTTCTTAATAGTACTACAGGAGGATCCTGGCTGAGTGCAGTGGGCCTCCACCCTCCCTTCTCTTTTAACCTCCGAGTAAGAATTAAGAAGCCCAGGCTTCCCTCTATTGGTGACTTAAGGAATTACAACACAGTGGTATCCAACCTGTAACTGGGTGGGAAACTGGGCCTCAGGAAGGAAGGAGCAATTGCCACCAACTTCAGCAGACTACTTCATCTCTGCTGGATCTTGCCCTGCAGATGGGCCTGGGGCAAGGAAGGCTTCTGGTGTTCACTTCAGAGGCATGGAGAAGAACTTGTTGCCAGACTTGCAGCGGACCTGCTTGGCCTGCATTCGCAGCAGCACCTCAGAGTCTTCAAATTCATCCATGATTTCCTTCAGTCAGCAGCCGGGAGAGGACAGTCACATTATGGGCAATCTAAGACCCACAGGGTACGACAAACAAATCCAGCCTAGCTACCTCCTTCAGAGGCCAGGCAATGCTGAGTGGGACATGAGCATGCAGGATTCACTTCACCATGCAATACTGTGAGGTTGGCCCTTTCACCCCCACTCACAGATGAGGATGTGGATGCTCAGAGCTCTGGGGCACAGAAACCAGTGTAAACAGGATGGTACCTGGGCCTGCTGGAGCTAGAAATAAGAGTTCTTTTCTGTCTTCTACATGATTACACTGAGTGAGTGAGGTCTTCACGGAGTGCACATATTTTGTTTGGCTTGCAAAGTATTTTCTAAAAACACGTGCCAGCCGGGCGTGGTGGCGCACGCCTGTAATCCCAGCACTTGGGAGGCTGAGGCAGGAGGATCGGTGCAAGTTCAAGACCAGCCTGGGCTACAAAAGTGAGCTCAAGGCCAGCCTCAACTGCATAGCGAGACCCTGTCTCAAAAAGACTAAATAAATAAATATAAAAACACGTGCCAACAGCTAAAGCTGGGAAACTGGCTTCTCTTAAAAAACAAATGCTGGGGCCGGGCGGGATGGCTCAGTGGTCTAAAGTGCCTGCTTGGGAAAGCTTGGTCAGCTTCAGGGACCGTGGTTCGATCCCCAGCACCACATGCTGCGCCAGCCCTGCCCTCGGGGTGGGCTGAGTTGGCCATGAAAATGAGTGAATAAACAAAGGTTCTGAAACAAGAAAAATAAAATAATCTTTAAAAAAAATGCTAACAATACTAAGACATATTCCTTCATGGCCTTACTCTCCGGGCAAGAGTAGCAACTGTGAATCACTGCTATATATCCACCACCTCCTCTGAGGGCACCAACTATAAGGGGTATGATTTCATCTACTTATCAAAACACTACAGGCACTAAGGGTTGTGTGGTCCTTATACTCAGTACACACTACTCATTTCTAGAACCTTCCAGGCCCAAGTCATCGACCTCTGCCAAGAGGCTAGAACTGCAGGGGAAGTCTATGACTTTATTACAGATCACTGTTCTAGGGCAGCACATGTAAGTCCTTAGCAAGCTTGTGAGATTGCAATTCTGTTTTCCTTGGTCTGGTGTGGGGCCAAAGTGTACAGTGCTATCCAGCCTCCAGGGGCTGCTGAGTCTGCCAGCTCAGAGACCATACTTTCAGAGTAGTGAGGTTGCTGTGAACTCCTGTCATATCATTGATACCTAAGGAACTCTGCTAGGGGTGTATTATCTTTCACCTCCCCAGTGTCCCTTCCATCATTTCTGAAGTTCATCTCCCTCTGTGTACCTGCCCTGGAAACTCACCTGTAGTTCCTGCAGACACTGCCCTTCCAGTTGAAGACATGTGTCACCCACACACCAGGCCAGACTGACGTGGAATGAAGGGTCCTGGAAAAGAGGAGTGGGAAGGCAGGCCGTCACCTGGCTGTCACTGTATCTGTGACAGCCTTAACTGCATTCCTGGCCTTCCCAGCAAGACTCTCAGTGCTGATCCCAAGCACCCTACACAGGCAGACAGAATTCCCTGTCTGGTTGATCCATGCTAACCTCAATTATGCCCCTGCCAGCAATTTCATCTACTGAGGCCCTAACCCTCACCATGATGGCACTTGGAGAGACAGCCTCTGGGAGGCAGTTGGGGTGAGAAGGTCCTGAGAGCATCAGGGGAGAACAAGTGCTGTCAGAGGAGGGAGGAGACACTGGAGCTGATGCTCCCTTCCTTCCCGCCTCCAAGCAAGCACACAGTGACAGGGCAGCTGTCTCCCTGGGGCCTCACCAGAAATCAGTCATGTTCGCACCTCGACCGTGGGTTTCTAGCCTCTATTATGTGAGAAAATGCATTTCTGTGGTTTAAGCTACCTAGCCTATATTTTACTGTGGTAGCCTGAGCTAACTAAGACAAGTCTGTTAGTCTTTCCTTTAAATTTCAAGTCATGAGATCTGGGGACATGGAAGAAGAAAACTCAGACTACTTCTGATCTAGAACATCCCGGAAGGTACCACACTTTTTAGGTGCACAAAACCCAAAATGTCTAAAATTCAGAAGAAACAATGTCTTCACTCAAAATTATACTTAGATACTCAGCATGATTTTAAAAATTATGTCAAATAGAAGCAATGGCCCTATAAACCCTCAACCCTCAACCCCACTCTAGGTCTATGGCTGGAGAGCATAGGGTAGGTGCAGCAAGGCAGGGGAAGTTACTCTTCTTCTTTTTTTGTGGGACCTGGGTTCAAACTCACAACCTTGCACTTGCCAGGCAGACACTTGTGCCATGGAGCTATCTCCCCAGTCCCCTGGGAAGCTACTTTTCTTATAGGGCCATTTTTTTTTTTTTTGTCTTTTTGAGACAGGGTCTCGCTATGCAGTTGAGGCTGGCCTTGAGCTCACTTTTGTAGCCCAGGCTGGTCTTGAAATTGCACTAATCCTCCTGCCTCAGCCTCCTGAGTGCTGGGATTACAGGGGTGAGCCACCACGCCGGGCTTTATAGGGCCAGTTTTACTAAAACGTGTTGGGGACAACTACTACTTAGGAAATATAAAGCAGATATGGATACATTATAGAGCAGAAGGCATAAGTCTTGAGCATATTTATTTATTTATTTATTTATTTATTTTTGTGGGGCCAGGGTTTGAACTCATGACCTTGCACTTGGCAGGCAGGCAATTGTGCTACGGAGCTATCTCCTCAGCCCCTTGCGCACATTTAAAATATGCAAAGAAATTTTAAAAATTGTGAGCTGAGCATGGTGCTATAGTCCCAGCACTCAGGAGGCTGAGGAAGGAGGATCACTTTGAGTTTGAGGCAATGCCTGGGCTACATAATGAGTTCAAAAGCATAATGAACTAATTCTGTCTCAAAAAAGAAAAGAAGCCGGGCGTTGTGGCTCACGCCTGTAATCCCAGCACTCGGGAGGCTGAGGCAGGAGGATTGGTGTGAGTTCGAGACCAGCCTGGGCTACAAAAGTGAGCTCAAGGCCAGCCTGAACTGCATAGCGAGACCCTGTCTCGAAAAGACAAAAAAAAAAGAAAAAAAAGAAAAGAAAAAAAGACAGATAGATTGTGGACTTTGTAGGGGCCATACCCAGCCATTACCTCAAACCCTCATTTCCCATCAGTGGGTCCTCTGTGAGCTACCATTTGGATACTCCACAAGGGAAAATTCTAGATTCTGTTGAAGGCTTCTTTAAGGATGGTTTAAAAGCACTGAAGAAACAATAATTATTTCCATTCATTATCTCGAACCCTGTTCATTACCTGGTAGAAAGTGGTGAGGTCAAATTCTTCCATGACTCTATCCACCTCTGAAACCAAGTCCAAGAACTGTTCATGCCCTGAGGTGACCTCAAGCCCAACAAAGGTCCTAGGGAAGAAGCAGAGGCAGAAGCAACATGAGACGCAGCTTCGGAGAGCACAAACCACCCAAGCAGGAGCGAGGACAATCAAAGCCTAGAGGGCTGGCCATGGCCTCAGCCCATCTCCCTCATGATTTTCCATGCCGCCTGGATAGAGCCAACTGTCTCTATCCTCCCCATTCTGTTTTTAAGCTTTCCTTTGCTGTTCTCACCCAACTGTCTCCTCTTCCCCTGCATCTCATAACCCTTGCAGGGATACTGTTGTCCATCACCACAAGTCTCTAAGACCATGCACTCAAGGTCCCCACTGTGGTTCCTGCTGACCCCCACACAGCTCAAGCCTCAGCTCTCTGGTACCTGCCTCTTTCCCACAAGCACTCAGACAGGCTCTCCCTCATTATTAGGGAGAGCTGTGTCTTGAGCTCTTTTCTCAGTAAAATTTCTAATGATTGTGTTCCTCCTTTGTTTCAGAAGTGCTGGGAGCAGAGGGTGGCCCCATGAGTGAATTGGACAGGGAGCTTTGCTTTGAAGCCTTGGTGATAGTAACTGCTTCTCATGCTCACTGCTTTACACACTTATACATTTTCAAAACCTACTACCTAAAATGGATAAATCAAGAAGAGGTAGGGGACAGTGAAGAGGGAAGGTCACAGAGGAGGGCCTGTGAACCTAACATTATAGTCATGGGTGGGGCTGGCCAGGAGTAGGCTCCCCCTCTGCCAGGGTTCCCCTACATTGGGTCAATCTGCCCTACCTCCGTGGTGTAGCAATGGTTAAAAGACAAAAAGCACTTCCTTACTCCATATTGGCACTTAAAATCTGGTACAAATTTAGGATCAGGAGGACCTACCTAGTTTTCTCTTGATTGGTATAAATCTTTACCCGGTTGGCAGTAAAGAGGAACCTGAAATTTAGGAGACAGACCATATTTCAGGAAATGTAGTAAGAAAATATAGCTTATGTTTCTAAAAAAATTATGTCTTGAAGGATTATCTGGCTTGCATGAGGCCCTGGGTATGATCCACAGCATCATAAAACAACAGCAAAAACAAAAAACTCCAAGCAAACAAAAAGCAGTATTTTGTCTTTTTGAGACAGGGTCTCACTATGCAGCTCAGGCTGGCCTTGAGCTCATTTTTATAGCCCAGGCTGGTCTTGAACTCGCACTGATCCTCCTGCCTTAGCCTCCCAAGTGCTGGAATTACAGGCATGCGCCACCACGCCTGGCTTGCACCACCACACCCAGCTAGTATTTTGAAAATATAGTCAATTTACTTTTTTTTTTTTAAAGAATTTTTCATTTTATTTATTATTTTTATTCTTGTTTTAGAACCTTTGTTTGCTTATTCACTCATTTTTTTTTTAATTTTATTTATTATTTTTATTCTTGTTTCAGAACCTTTGTTTGTTTATTCACCCATTTTTATGGCCGGCTCAGCCCGCCCCCAGGGCAGGGCTGGCGCAGCATGTGGTGCCGGGGATCAAATTGCAGTCCCTGAAGCCACCCAAGCTTCCCCAAGCAGGCGCTTTAGATCACTGAGCCATCCCGCCAGGCCCCTCAATTTACTTTTCATCTCCTTATGTAAATCGCAAACTGAACCCTAGAATGCTAGCACAGGCTCAGACTTAAAACCACCCTGCTCAAGTGACATGACACCATTCAGATGTCCACAAAAATTTACTACGAGCAGTTCATTCCAGGAAAACACTTGAGACTGTTTCAACGTTACAGATGAGAACCGAATTTATTCATCAAATTGGTGATAACAGCTCATTTGAGGGCCCTTCATGCCTGGCGGATTAAAACAAAAAAATGATAACTGACTTCATCCAAGCAGTAATAAGAATATTTCTCATGTACTGAAGGCTGAGTCAGGGCTTGGTGCACATCACCCTGTAGCATGTTTACATTGCCCTGTCAGGCATACCACAATCACACTCACTTTCCAGACAAGGAAACTGAAGCTTGATAAGGCGGAATTTGGTGAGGCAGGATTCAAACTCAGTTCATCTGATCACAAAGCTCTTGTTCACACCTGTGAGGCTTTATTAAAATGCTTCCGATTTGGGAATGAAGTAGGCAGAAGCATGTGAGTAAAGGAACAGCCTCATGTATGCCCAGAGGGACCAGCACCTCTTGCAACCAATGGTTCTTGGGTAGAACTTCCAGAGGACCCAGCTTATCCAGATATGAGAATAAGTACAGGCAGGACACCCAAAGCCCTGGCCTCCTACTAGGGCCTCCACATATCATCTGCCCCTTCTCGGGGAGCCTATCTTTTTTCCTCAAAGGACGGTAGGCCACCTTTGTCCAGCAGGACAAGGGATGCTTTCTCAGAGTGGAGAAATAGCTTATAAAACTCTTTTGAAAAGGAGAGAGTGTGGGTTTCAGGTCAGACCAATTGCAGTCCTTCCCCTGACTTTGGCTGAAGCTAACCCTAACTGTTCCAGACAGCATTAGCTTATAGATGCTGGTGGCTTTGTCGTGAGGAGGAACCCAACCTTGAGAGGGACACATTTGAGACTGTAGGAAATAGGTGCCATCAGATAGCTAGTCACCACCATCCACTTGTGCACAAAGCCAGTGTGATCTCTGATCGTTTTAGTTAAACTCCTTCATGTTTAACCACTTTGGGTTGGGTTTCTGGAACTTGTGATCAAGAGGGCCCTGATAACACATCTGGCTCAGTAAATCTGATAGTGGAATCAGAAAGGGAGAGATGAACTGGGTGGACAGACAAATTTTAGTCCCTTTTCTCCAGTTAATCCTTTCCTTCTCAAGCCCTCAGAAGGAGATCACGTACAGGGCTGTTTTCTAATTTCTAGTTTAGTGAGCTGTGAGGGTGGAACTCTGGCTAGAAGTCATCTGTTTCTGTCCCACACATCACATCTACACAGTGGACAAGTGTGTGCCATCTCATTTGAACAAATGAAGGCTATACAGATAGAAAACTACTCACCTTTCAAAGGAGGCTACACGGTCTTTCAGGGCCTGCATGAAAGGTAGGATCCAGTGGTGGCGCAGAACCACGTTCTGAGACAGGCTGAGGTGGAATGCCTCCATCCTCACAAGCCGGGGCACATAGGTCTGGGCATGAGGCAGCAGCACATCAAGTAGGTCCAGGAACTCCTCCCCAGCTTCATCTGGAGTGAAGAGTGGAGAAGGGGCCATTATCTCTTAGTCAGGGTGTCATAACTGCCTATAGGAGCCTATATGGCAGAAACCCTTATTATTCTGGTTTTAAGAGTAGCCTGTGTCTACCTAGCTTAATGTTTTAGTGTGCATTTCCACCTAAGTTGAAATCTGCTGGAAAGAGGGCCAGGACTGCAATGGTCAATGGTAATGGACAAACTGGAGACTCAGAGTGTAGAAATAAAGCTAGAAGCTCCAGGAGGACCCACAGGGCAACAGCTATGCTGTGAAGTTTATCTCCTATAGCTCTACCAAGTTTTCACAGAATTTCAGGACTTTTCTTTTTTTGGCTGGCTGAGGCCGCCTTAAGGGTAGGTCTCATGCTCCACGTGAGGGTGGAGATCAAACCATGGTCCCTGGTGCCTAACGGAGTTTGCTGAATAATGTGCCTTCACCAATGGAGCTACTTGGCAAGCCCTTTCACAGAATTTCAGAGAGAGAAAAAAAAAATTCTCTTGTGCTTATGGCAGGGGACTGAAAAGAAACCACCTAGAAATAGCAGGAGTTATTTTTCAAAGCAAGGTCTAACTTAGGAAAAACTTTCACCAGAGCCTAAAGAGCTGGCTTTTCCCGGAGCTTAACTCTGAGGGAAAAGAAACATTCAACCCTAGCTGCCTCTGGTGCCTGTGCCATCTGAGATGAGAAGAAACCAAAAGCCTCTGAGTCACTGTGCTGAGGCTCTGGCTCACCAGCAAACAGGACCCAATCACCTTACCACCACCTCACTGTAGGCACATGTACCGCAGTTCTTATACTGTGTATCATGTCAAGCTATGAAGAAAACATTGTAAGATACAACAGACTGGCATATTGGTGGACTCCTGTAATCCCAGAACTGACGAGGCTGAGGCAAGAGGATCACTAGTTCAAGGCTAGGTTGAGTTATGCAGTAAGTTGAAGGGCAGCCTAAACTACACAGTTTAGGCTCTCTTAAAAACCAAAAACTGGGCCAGCGAGATAGCTCACTGGACTAAGCACCTGTTTAGATAAGCGCAGGCACCAGGTTCCATTCCTGGTACTGCATGCTACACCCACTCTGTCCCTGGTGGCACACATCTTTAATCCCAGTGCTGGGGAGGCTGAGAACAGAAGGATCACTACAAGTCCAAGCTGCACAGTGACACCCTATACCAAATACATAAAAATTAAAAACAGCAACAATAAAACAATTAAAAACAAGGAAAAATATAAAAGAAAGGAAAAATAAGTTTACAGAGATGGAACAAACATCAGAACTCTGTAACAAATTCTAAAGACTAGAAATCATGTAATCTCTGATTTTAGGCTACAGTTAAGTGAATTAGAAATTGAATGACAGAAAAATTAGCTAGAAAATATCAAGATGCTTAGAAATTAAACACCTCTAAGTACCACATGGGTTAGAAAGAAAAGTCTCAAGAGAAATTTACAAATACAGCACATTTGACTAAAGAAAAAATATAACCTACCCAAACTAGTAAGATGCTATAAGAGAAGTCCTTGGAACAAGATATACATATATATATATATATATATATATATATATATACATATATATATATATGTGTGTGTGTGTGTATATATAATATAATATATAGTATATATGATTATATTAATTATATATAATTTAAAATGCATTAAAACATATACAAAAAGATTTAGAATCTGTCATCATTAAAGCATATATTAGGACATCTGAAATCTGTCATCTAAGTCTCCATTTTAGGCATCTAGAAAAAGATGAGCAAATTCAATTCAAAGTAAGCAAAAGAAAAGTTAAAAAAAATTTTCTGCTCTATGAAAGACATTGTCAAAAGAATGAAAAGACAAGCTGGGCATGGTGGCACACACCTGCGGTTCCAGCACTTCAGAGCCTGAGCAAAAGGACTGCAAATTCAAGCCCAGTCTGGGCAACTTAGTGACTTAGCAAGATCCTGTCTCAAAAAAACGTTCCAAGAGAATAAATCTGGAGGCTATTTATTTGCAAAATATACATCTGATAAGGGGTACTAAAATACAGCAAAAAATTTCTAAAACTCAACAGTAAGAAAACAACTCAAGGGCCAGGGAGATAGCTCAGTAGAATAAGTGCTTGCCTAGCAAGCATAGGGTCCTGAGTTCAATCCCTGGTACCACAAAAAAAAAAAAAAAATCTTAATGCACATCTCACCAAAGAAGATATACAGACAGCAAAAAACACTTGAGAAGATGGTGCCCTGTCAATGGTCAGAGCAAAGCACAACTAACCAACAATGGTGAGGTCTCACTCCATACCTACTAGAACACCAGTGCTTGGGGATGTGAAATAGTGAGGTTCTTATTCATGCTGATGGGGTAGAAAGGGGTACAGCCATAATGAAAAACAGCTCAGTGGTTCCTTAAAAAACTAGACATACAGTTACCATACAATCCAGTAACCCTGTTCCTAGTATTTACCCAAAGTTACAAACTTACATCCACACAAATGCCTACAGCAACTTCATTCATAATTGCCCAAACTTGGGAGCAACAAAATACCCTTTAGTAGGTAAACTGTGGTATATCCCAACAATGGAATGTTTAGGGCTTGTTAAGGTTTGTGTCCAGTTGTGCCCCTAAAGCTTCATGCAGTTATGGGGCAGACTTCTAGAGTTTGTGATTAATTCATGTTCCAGCGCTGGGATTATGGGTGTGAGTGCTATACCTAGCCTGGAGTGGACAGCCTGAATGCAACATAAGGGAGACAGACTTGCTCTGTTCCCACTACTGCCGCTGCTCCTCCCTTTTGATTTTTCTCTTTGCCATTTCCCCCTGCCATGAACTGCTGCCCTCTGCTATCTGCCACTCTGCCTTGGAGCTAGCCAAGTATGGACTGAAACCTCCACAAACTGTGAGCTAAATAAACCTCTTTTTCCTTAATTTTGGGTATTGGGTATTTTGTCCCAGCAACAAGAGAAAAGTAACCAAGACAGAGCTAAAAAGAAATTATACAAGTCAGGTGTGGTGGCACACACCTGTAATCCCAGCACTTGGGAGGCTGAGGCAGGAGGATCGATGTGAGTTCGAGACCAGCCTGGGCTACAAAAGTGAGCTCAAGGCCAGCCTCAACTGCATAGCAAGACCCTGTCTCAAAAAAAAAAAAAAAAAAAAAAAGAAAGAAAGAAAAAGAAACTACGCAGCAAGCTATGACAAGACACGAAAGAACCTTAAATGTATATTAAGCAAAAGAAACCAATCTGAAAATGCTATGTATATTTACTGATGCCAGTTGTACAACATTCTGGGAAAGACAAACCACAGATATGGCTAAAAGGTCAGTGGCTAATGGGGTCAGACAGAGGAGAAACAGAGGACTGGTAGAGTAGTGAAACTGGTCTATATGGTATATGCTAGATAGAAGTCTATACATTTGCACAAGCTTATAGAATGTGTAACACCAACAGTAAACCCTAATAAAATCTATGGACACTTTGGGTGATTATGGGTTGCCAAGGAGGTGTCAGTTGTGACAAATGTACCATTCCGGGTCATGTAGATAATGAGCAAGGCTACACAAAATAGCAAGTGCCACTACTTACTCACATGGTACATAGACATGGGTCGCCCAGTTGCCACGTTCATGGGGAAAAGTCCGCACACGTCCTCCGTGTTTGGCACTGTCATCCTCAGGCCTGTCATCTGGGAACATGTTCAGTACACTGTCAGGTACTGGAAATCTCTCACTGGGAAGGGGGCTCTGGCCACTGCAAGAAAAATAAAAATAAAAAAGTATACTTATCCTCTTAGCATTCTCCCAAGTTTGTGCATATGTACAATAAAAGTTGTAACCCTTTATGCACTGTGACTCTCTAGATTTCCAGGCAGGGAACTGAGGTAGCTTCTGAAAAACCACAGAGCCACCCTGGGAGCACCCAATAACTCTGGAAGAACTTTGCAGGGAGCCTCCTCCCCATGGGAATCACCTTGGGCAGGCAGCAATGGCAATGTGTGGTTTAAAGGTCACATTACCGGGTTGGGCAGGTCTGTGCTGCAGTAGCAGCTCTGAGCTCTTGACCAAGGGATGTAGCATTCCTGCATACATTAGTTTCCTCAGGTGTAAAGCACATTTCTACCGGACAGCGTTATTGTACAATCAAGTACGCCACTGCTTGTAAAGCACTCGGCAAGTACCGGTATTTAAGAATCTAGGGCCTTACTGGGTAAGAAGCTTAAAATGTTTTGTTTGCTGGAATCTCCAGTCTGGTTCAGAGCGGGTGTTCCATGACTACTGACGAACTTGCTCTCCATACGCTTAGCTATAATTGTAACTGCAACTGTGCTCTAGCGAGGAAACTGAAGCAGGATGGTACGGTATCGCATTCCGGGGCATAGAAGATACCAGCAGGGGAGGCTGGCCCCAATCTAGCGCTTTCCTGCCTCCTAACCACGCCGCCGACGGCTAGGGCGCTGTCGGCTGCGCAGAGCGGTGCTCTGGACCCTCCTTTACCCCAGTGCCTTTTCCTTCCCCGGAAGCCGTCGTGAACTCCCACCCCCTCCCTACAGCTCTGGTCCCGCTGGAGTCTCAAACGAGTCCCCATCCTCCTGAAAGACTTCTTGGCTCCTCACCGGCGACGGCCCCTAGTCCCCGGCCCGGCGACCGCTGTCTCGGCCTCATCCTCGGAGTCGCTGCTGCTGTAGCCCACCAGGGGCGCCGTGCTCATGGGGCTCGCCGGAGACCACAGGCCGGGTCCGCAGGCAACCTCAACCCGAGCCAGGAGTTCCGATCAGCGGAAATGCACCCGGGGGGCGGGGCTCAGGGTAGCACCGCCTGGGGGCGGGGCTGAGCCCCGAGCTGGCTAGGGCTGCGCTCCGGTCTCTTGCTGGCTGCGGGTGCCCCGCTCTCAGGGCCTCGTGGGCTCGGAGCCTCAGCGTGCCCGTTTGGCCGGTCTCGGAGCACCTTGCGCAGACGGGTGCAAAGTTCCAGTGCCGGGGGCCCTCGGCGCAGAGCCGAGCTGAGCGCTTACAGGAGCGTCAACCGAAAAGACCCGAGGGTCCTAGAGGACCCGCTGTCAGGTGCGGGAGTCGAGCCGGGGACCGAGCCCAGACCCTCCTCCCTTAAGTCCCGGGAGTCGGCGCGAGAGGTGTGTCCTCCCTTGGCCCGCCGAAGCGCACTCCCGACGACTCGAACACCGCCCTGATAGTCCGGCGTGTCCGAGCCGGGCGGCCGCACGGTCCCCGGCAGGGGGCGGCCTCGCTCTGCGCCGCGGGCTCCTCCTGCCCCCGCGGCCGCCGCAGCTCCGGCTGCCGCTCCTCCCTCGGCCCCGCCTCCTGGCCCCGCGCCGCCCGCGCGTCCGTCTCTGCAAGGCCATCCGTCTGTCCGCCCGCCCGCTCGTCCGCCCTCCCGGCGCTCCTCAGTCTCGGCCCGCTATACCGGCCTCGCAGGTCGCCTCTTCGGTTCCCGCCGCTGAGAGCCCGATCCCATTCCAAGCCAGCCGCCGCAGCTACTCTAGGCCGAGGATTGGCAGCGCGCGTAGGCCGCGTCGCCGCTGATGGAGCCAGAATAAAGGGGTGGCCGAGAAAGCCGCTTGTCGCTGCTTGTCTAGCGCCTGGCCCTACGGGCGGCTCGGAGCAGGTGAGCGGCGGGACGCCCGGGGCGGTGTCTGGGGGTCACTGCCTTGCCCGCGGCACCCTCTTCCCACCAGGCCCGAATGCCTCCTGCCCCGACCCCGCAGCCTCCTGAGCTCCCGAGCAGCCCAGGCCCAGGCCCAGAAAGCGGCTGCGCTTCGAGGAAGGCCCTGCGGCCGGAGGGCCTTCCTCGAGCTCAGCCATTTACTCCCGGGTCTCAGTGGCCGGGCCATCCAGCGCGAGGGCTGACAGGGAGCCAGCCCTGCTGGGCCACCCGGGCAGTGGGAAGCGATCGGTTTTCACTTGGTTTCCCAGGGAAGGAGGGCTGGGGTGGAGCGCAGGTGGGGCCTCCCCTTGTTTTCTTACCCCCTCCCCTTTGCAGAGTGATCCAGAGGTTCCAAGCTGCACCTTCTTGGAGGGAAGCCAGAGTGGGGCAGTGGGGTTGCAGCTGGTGGGGTAGGGGCTGGAGCCGGCAGCTGTTCAGGCCTGGAAAAACAATACCTCAGCTGGATCTGCACAGCTACCCCTGTGGTGCTCAGGGCAGCCCATCTTTCCTCTTCAGGCACTAGGGGAGCTTAGATCTCCGAGTGGTATTTGCTGGCTCAAACAACCTGCTTGCTGCCTCCAGCAACAACAGTTACCCCTTTCCTTCCTCCCTTCCTGGAAGGTGCTGAGGGTGACAACTTTCAGCTTGACTTTTAATTTTTTTTTTTTTTTGGCAAAACTCTCAGAAGCCAGCAAGGTCTGAAGGCATCTTCTATTCTTCTCCCTCTCAGAAGAAAACTTAAAACCTTATTAAATGTAAGAGACAGATGATCCAGAAATCTAAAAGTTGGTTTCCTGTGACTAAAAGTTCCTTCCTCTCTGGCATTACTTTATGCTGCCACAGAGTGGTGAGTTAGAGATTTGCCTGGGCTGAGTGGGCCTTACCTTCCACTGATTATCCAGGAGCTTATAGACCTGAAGCAAGAAATGGATTGTCTCCAAAGAAAGATGAGGAGAAATGCATTTTTAGTATGCTACATCCTACATGGAGGAAAACCAATGCAATTTAATTTTCCTGCAGACCGTGACAGAGACCTGCAGAGTTTAAATTTTTTGTGACACTCTAGAATATGATTAAAGTGAGGAAGTTCTGTTGCACAGGCATCAAGGTTGGGTGGTCCTGTGAACATGTCATGTAATCTCCATATTTCCCACAGGTCAGGTCCCTGTAGGGCTGTCCATTTTGTAGATGGATGTAGATATAGATTAAAGGGGTGTTGCTAGGGTGAAGGGCCTACAGATCGGTTCAGGGAGGTGTGGGCCACTCTCTCACTAGAAGGGTTTTTGAGGTGGCCTTCAGGTCCATAGAGTTGTCCTAATATTGACTACCAGAGGCCTTTTGCCATTGAGTTCTTAGATAGTTAGGTTAGATCTCTTCGGAACAATAGGCTGATATCTTCTGAGTAGTGGTGAGTGTCCTGGATTTGGACAAGATTCCAAATGGAGGAGTGGTTGGCAAGCCTCAGGGAGAACTTGACATACACACATCACCCACTTTCTTACCTGTGAGACACTTGTCTGAGGAGAGTTGGCAGGAACCTAGAGGAAGCTCAGGTGCCCAGGGATGGGGAACCGAGTTGGGGAGGAGTAGGAATAGCTGTCATCTGTTTTGCCTGGAGATGCCAGGCTTCTGGCAAACTTCTTTGGTGGCATGTGAGGAATGAGGTTTCCTAGCCCTGAGCATCTCTTCTTGATGTGGTCTGTGTCCATGTGACAGGTTCAGCTCACAGTCTCTTTCTTCTCTACAGAACTGATCTGCAGAAAGGCAGAGGAAGGGTTTCCTTGAAGAGCCCTGTCCTGTAGACAAATTGTATTCTGTCTTCTTGGTTAATGACTGGCGCTGTCTGATCCATCCTTTTTTGTGCCTTATCTGAGGTGCTTGTCCACCCCTGCGATTGGGCGGCTTCTCTTTTTTCAGTTGGGTCACTGTAAGCAAGAAACTGAAGCCATTACTCTCCAAGCCTTGTTTCATCTTCCCAAGCATGTCAGAAGCTTGGCAGCAGCCACCACAGACGCAGCCACAGCAGCCACAGCCACCTCAGCCTCAGCACCATGCAGAACCACCACCAGCCCTGGCGGAGCACACATTGCCTCCAGGCACAGCTGAGAACCCCCTGGGCTGTGCAGTCTATGGCATTCTCCTGCAGCCGGACCCAGGCCTGCAACCCCCACAACATGCGCCCATTCAGGCAGCCAGCGAGCAGGGCCCCAAATGTGGGGTGTGTGGTCATGACCTGGCACACCTGTCCAGCCCACACGAGCACCAGTGCCTGGCAGGTCATGACCGCTCATTCCAGTGCACCCAGTGTCTCAAGATCTTCCACCAGGCCACAGACCTGTTGGAGCACCAGTGTGTGCAGGCTGAGCAGAAGCCTTTTGTCTGTGGGGTCTGTAAGATGGGCTTCTCTCTGCTCACCTCCCTGGCACAGCACCACAGTGCCCATACTGGCCTTGTGAAGTGCTCCATCTGTGAGAAGACATACAAGCCAGCAGAGGCCACTGAGCCAGCCAGCACTGCCGGCCCTTCACTTCCCCCGGCACCTCCACCTCCTGCTGTAGCCCCTGCAGAACAACCTGAAAAGCCCTACAGCTGCCCAATCTGCCAGAAGCCCTTCAAGCATCTGTCGGAGCTCTCTCGCCATGAGCGGATCCATACTGGTGAGAAGCCATACAAGTGCACGCTATGTGACAAGAGCTTCAGCCAGTCATCTCACCTGGTGCACCACAAGCGCACACACAGCTCAGAGCGCCCCTACAAGTGTGCGGTGTGTGAGAAGACCTTCAAGCACCGTTCTCACCTGGTGCGCCACATGTATGCTCACTCGGGCGAGCACCACCTGTTCCGTTGTAATGTGTGCGAACTGCACTTCAAAGAGTCGTCAGAACTGCTACAGCACCCATGCACCCCGAGTGGCGAGCGGCCCTTCCGCTGTGGCGAGTGCCAGAAGGCCTTCAAGCGGCCATCAGACCTGCGGCAACACGAGCGCACACATAGTGCTGAGCGGCCCTTCAAGTGTGACCTGTGCCCCATGGGCTTTAAGCAGCAGTATGCCCTCATGCGACACCGGCGCACACACAAGACTGAAGAGCCCTTCAAGTGTGGCCTGTGCGAGAAAGGCTTTGGACAGCCCAGCCACCTGCTCTACCACCAACACGTACACACCCTCGAGACTCTCTTCAAGTGCCCCGTATGCCAGAAGGGCTTTGACCAGTCGGCTGAGCTGCTGCGGCACAAGTGTTTGCCGGGCTCCACCGAGAGGCCCTTCAAGTGTCCTGTGTGCAACAAAGCCTACAAGCGAGCGTCAGCCCTGCAGAAGCACCAGTTGGTGCACTGTTCTGCAGCTGAGAAGCCTCTGCGCTGCACACTGTGTGACCGCCGCTTCTTCTCTTCCTCAGAGTTTGTGCAGCACCGCTGCGACCCTGCACGTGAGAAGCCACTTAAGTGCCCGGACTGTGAGAAGCGCTTCAAGTATGCTTCAGACCTACAGCGCCACCGGCGGGTGCACACGGGTGAGAAGCCCTACAAGTGCCCCAACTGTGACAAGGCCTTCAAGCAGCGTGAGCATCTCAATAAGCACCAGGGCGTGCACGCCCGAGAGCAGCAGTTCAAGTGTGTGTGGTGTGGAGAGCGTTTCCTGGACGTGGCCTTGCTGCAGGAGCACAGTGCCCAGCACAGTGCTGCCGCTGCAGCTGCGGAGGGTGCCTACCAGGTGGCTGCCTGCCTGCCCTGAGGCCCTGTGGCTCACTGGGCCTCACCTCCTTACAGCCTCCTTACAGCTGCGTCATACTAAGACCCCCACCCAGCTCAGTGTTCTGAGTCCCTAGGAGTGAGGGCAGAAGGGTTCTGGGTCGGGGAAGGTGTGTAGTGCCAAGCACTCCTGGCACCAGCCTGTCAGTGAGGAGAGGCAGATTCAGAGCCTATGAACTTCCCATCACAAGCCAATAGCCTCCCTCTGCTCTGGTGACTGGAATCCCACTGGCAGTCACCTAGCTTCAACTTTCCCAAATTTTCCAGCCTAGTTAGAAATCAGATGGGGGGGAGGGGGGAGGGTTATGGTAGGACCTGCACCCCAGAGGTAGGTTATGGTGTAGTCTGGGGCATGTGGCAGAACAAAGGGGGAGCCCTGTCCACCTCAGCCAGGGATGGCGTTTGCCTATGCTTCTGACAGTGTTCAGGACAGGAGTCTGGGTCTAGCCAGAAGTGGGGAAGCAAAGACCTTCCTGTAGTCCCTCAAGCAGGGGCAGTGCTGTCTGGGAAAAGGAATACAAGCAGCCTGTTTGTGGAGAGCTTTTCCCATAGCTTTGGAAGCACCCTCTCACCTTTGCATTTTGGCCCTGAGTTTTGGTAGAGGGCTGCAGATGTGAAAGGGGAGGTGGAGAGAAGCCTCCAGGACTCAGATGTAACAGGTCAAGCCCATGATGCCCCTAGCAGGTGCACAAGTGTTTTCCCCTAGGTTGTGTAAACCAAAGTATATGGGGCTCAGGGTTGTAGACACAGTGAGCTAGCCCCAGTCCTGCCTCATGGCCCAGGCCAGATGTCAGGGTAGTGAATGGCCTCTGACCTCACAGTTCAACCCATGGGTATACAGCCTTCTAGCAGTCTGGCTGCTGGCCCAGACCCTAGGGATCTTAGGCTCTGGACAACACCCAGCTACTTCTAAGCCCAGAGCTTTCTCCTTTGGGGATTCGTATAGTCTGCTAGATCTCTTGGGGCAGAAGGTATCCAGTTCATGGGCAAGAAGAGGAGCAAGTAGGTGAAGGGCTCCAGGAGGCAATGTGTTTGTCAGGTGAAGAGTCAACCAAGCTCATCAGGCCCTTTCTTGGAGCCCCCAGGAAGCTTTATGGTCAGAATCATCAGCCCTGCTGCTGCCCTCTTCTGACTCCACCTGCTCTTAGTCTTAACAAAAAACTTGAGTAGTACCCATGCCAATGGCTGGAGGGGCAGGAAGACACCACTTTGCCTCTTTGGCCGTGTGAAATCTGCATAGCTGCATCCACCTCGTCTGTTCAACTGGGTTCCCTTCTGTGCCACAGAGACGGCCTAGCCTTTCCCTTGGTGCTGGCTCTCAGTCATAATGCCTCAAAAGAATGGAGCCCAGGCTCTAACAGTCCTGATGCTGTTTTTCCATTCATTTGCTTTCTAAAAGCAGTTTGTTATGCTATTCATAACACAGTAGTTTTAATTTCACATCATTTTTGGATCTTATATGTAAATGTGGGAATTTGGATTTTTAAAAAAGAATGACTCCATTCTAGGTAGCCACTTTTGATGTTAATATATAGTGAGTCTGATGTATGCTTTAGAAGTAAAGACATTGACTGCCACAGACCAAAGCTCCATTTGTTCTGTTCACATCACAGGGGAACCCTAGGACACAGATGCAGATGGTTCTGAGACTCAGGGCTGGCTTTGCCTCCAAAGTTTTGGGCATTCTGGCTCAGCTTTGGGCCTCAGTTGGCACATATGTTGGAAAAGAAAGAAAAAAAAAAAAAAGGTCCTGTCTGTTGTGAGATCTCATATGGAGTTATTAATGAGGCTCTGGTGGGGAAACTGCAGGATACACCAGGCCCTTAGGGGTGGACCTGCCTGCCCTTGACCTCAGGGTTTTGTCACAGTCCTTCAGGAGGAAGTTGGGCTGCGAGAGACCAGTGACTCAGGGAAGGCCAGAGGGCTGGGGCTGGGACTGGGACTGGTAAGCAAGGAAACTTGCCCATCCTCTCCCTGGAGCAGTAGCCAATCACATGGCCCTGCCTTAGCCTACCCCGCCCAGAGGATGGCCTATTCTTTACCACTGGCCACCCTGTCCCAGTGAACCCTCCACATGCTTAGCCCAGCTGTGTTCTACCTCAGTACCTCCAGCTCCCTCTGTGCTCATCCTTGCCCTTCCCACAGATGCCCAACTGCAACTCGGGCTCTTTCTACCCAGTGCTTCATCTTGTCTCGGATATGGAGCCTAGGGCCTTGCCCACACAAGGCTGCACCCCCAGCCCTTTTCATTTCTCAACGCTGTGAGGGAGAGAAGGAGAAACAGCACCCAGGTCTGGGCATCAGAGAATCAGTGGAGGAAAGCCAACAGGAGGATCTAGCCCTGGGTCGGTAGGGTAACGTGAGAAGTTAAAAGCACAAGGACTGTACACTGCAGAGAGCCCAAAAACTGAGGACAGAAGCCTTAGTAAAAAGCCAGGGATCCCACATGTGACTGGGCCCTGTGCTCTTACTCACTCTGTGTGAGCCTGGGAGCACCCTGTTCTTCAAAAGCCTGTGGTTCCTGCTGCAGGCCTTTACCTCTGAGGAGGGAATGGCCAAGTGCTTAAGTGTCTATGATAGGCTCAAATCCTGACTTACTTTCTAGCCAGATGACCTTCAGTAAACAACCCATCATCCACCTAGTAGGCAGGGTGGACCTGCATGTTGTCTTTGTGCAGAACCTAGAGACCAGGACTTGTCCAGAGGCATACAGGGTGATGCAGGAGGCCTGGGTGTGAATCTGGTATGTACAAAGAGGTGGAAGACAGGCAGGGGACCAACTCTAGGACAGTGCTGTGCCCTGAACCACAGAGGCCTCCAGCTCTGACCACTGATACCTGGGACTCTGGTTCCAAACCAGCCTTCACTGGGCAGGAAGCTGGTGACAGTAGCCAGGACTGGGTCTGACCCAGGGGGTAGGAAAACTGTTGCCAACAGACAGAGGGAGTGGCTAGCTCTTCCCGCCCACTCTCAGCTGCCTAATCAGAACTCCAGTGTTCCATCTTTCCTTCAGTGCAGAAACAGCTCACTCAAGGGTTAAGTCTCCCAGGCACGGCCAGCAGAACCATTCCTCCATCTCTAGGTCCCCACATCTTTGGTTTTCCTCCCTTGTCTGCAGCAGGCTTCGGCCCAGACCTTAGGCTGCTCAGGACACAGAAATTTGCCAAAGGCCTTCGGCCAGCCTCTAGTGACAAGTGCCACAGCCCATCTAAAAGCAAGTGATTTCTTTGTTTTTTGAAGGTCACCTCCAAGAAGAGCCAGGGCAGCTATTGATTTTCTCAAATCTACAAACATTCCAGCTGAAAAGTGAAAATAGTGAGATCGGGGTGGGGGCTGTGGGGTCTCTGTCTCCACTGTGTATGTCTCTGGGTCTGTATTCCTGCCTTTGTCCACCCGCAGCATTACTGAGTACCTGCTGTTTGCCAGGCCCTGAGCCTATACCATATGGCAGCAAGTAAGAACCACAGATGGGAGAGTTGGGGTTTACATGAAACAAAGATAGGATCACAATATGTCAAAACTGCTGATATTTAGTATAAAACTTTATGTACAAAAATCCTTCCTCTCACCCCATTCCATGTTCAGCTTGGACACTCTTATTCCTGAACCTGCCCCAGAGCCAGCCCCAGGCCCTGGGTTGTGTGTTTCGCATGTTGCTTTGTAGTATTTATCTATTACAGGTCTGTATGTTGGCTTGCAGGGATCTCAGACTCCATTCTTGAGCTTCAGTTAGCCAAGAAGAGCTACTTAAGCCCACTTGGGCCAGAGGGTATAGCTGCTGGCCTTGTTTCCATGGTCTTGAGGAACAGGGGAGAAGAGAAGAAAGAGAGGCCTGCCTGGAAGAAAAGGTGGGTTTGCGTGGGAACCCTGAATAGAGGCTCAGGGCAGACAAGAGCTGGGGTACTGTCATAGCCAGGAGGCTGGTGGTCAGGTTTGTGTGGGGTAACATACTGGATTGGGGTCAGCCTAGAAGGCCTGAGACAAGATTATGGTGGCTAGGTTCTCCCAGTGGTTGTCTACTGAGGATTTCTGATATAATTTCTTTATGATGAGCAAAGAGCCCTTGGAGGCTAAGGCCAGGGAACCATGGCCACTGTCAGCAACTCTGAGAGGTTTCTCACACTATTTTTTCTCTCTCTCTCCTTCCTTCCTTCCTTCCTTCCTTCCTTCCTTCCTTCCTTCCTTTCCTTCCTTCCTTCCTTCCTTCCTTCCTTCCTCCCCTCCTTCCTCCCTTCCTCCCTTCTTCCTTCTTCCTTCCCTCCCTTTCTTCCTTCTTGGCCCCCTGGCTCAAGTCATCTTCCTGGGACTCCAGGCCTGTGCCACTGCTCTTGCTTTTTAAAATTTGAGGGAAGTGTTTTTCAGACAAGGCTCTCACCATGTTCAGATGAGCCTTGAACTCCTAGGATGGCCCCAAACTCAAGGCAGCTAAGTTAGACAGAAATATAATCAGACAGGTACTGGCCCTTGAGGGAGTCAGTGCAGGGGATGAGAACACCTTACAACTATAAAGACAGAATAACTAGGCCCACATGCTGCTAACACTTGGTCCAATAAAGTCTAGATAGACACCAGCGGGTGACCAGGATATCCGGACTCCTTCTCTTCCAAAAAAGGACCTTGTTCTTTCCTTATACACTTGTGTTGTGACCTGCTTCCCCACTGGATCAACATTACCTAAGCAGCTCTACTTGTAATCTTTTTTTTTTTTTTTAATTTTTTTTTCTTGTTTCAGAGCTTTTGTTTGTTTGTTTATTTATTTGTATGGCCGGCTCAGCCTGCCCTGAGGGTAGGGCTGGCGCAGCATGTGGTGCCGGGGATTGAACCGTGGTCCCTGAAGCCACCTGCAGGTGCTTTAGACCACTGAACCATCCTGCCGGGCCCCTCTACTTGTAATCTTATTGATCATAGTTTTGTCCCATGTTGTGCCCATCTTGGGACTTTGCTCTATAAAACTTCCTTTGAGAAGTGAGCTCCTTGGAAGCCCACTCAGGCCCCCTCCTGTCTCTCAGGAACTGTCTCTCAATAAAATTTCCCACTGTTAACCTCCATTGTATCTAGCATTTATTCTTTGATTTTGGGGAGCACACACTCAGCGTACCTGAAATCTAGCAGGTTGAGAGGTATACTATTTTCCTATATCATTTGGAGGTCCTATATCACTCCTGCCTCGGCCTTCCAAGTGCTGAGTTTACAGGTGTCTGCTGTGACACCCAGCTGCTCTTGGCTTCAGGGCGCTTCCTGATAGGCATTTGGCCCTCTCCTGAGCTCTACTCAGATGCCCTCAGGAAGCCCCCACTGGACTCTTCCCCCAGTCTTGGCTTGCCTCTCATAGGAAAACAATATGGTGGCCACAGGTCCAGGCTCCAGTCCCCAGCTCTGCCAGTCACCAGCTGTATGATCTTGTGTCACTCAGCTTCCCAACTACATTTTATCAGCCAAATGGATCCAAAATTACTGAACTTGGGGCTGGGGAGATAGCTCCGAGGCACAAGTGCCTGCTGGGCAAGTGCAAGGTCGTGAGTTCGAACCCTGGTCCCACAAAAAAAATAAATAAATAAATAAATAAATAAAATTACTGAACTTGTAGGACCTGCAAAGCACTTAATGCCTTGCCTACCATTTAAGAATAGGAAGTACTGTACACACAAATCAACCAATGCATGTCTTTTTCCTTCTTGATGTTTCCTTTATTCATAGGCATGTGTTTCTTATATGTATGAAACCAGGATTAAAAGTGTAACATGTGGGCATGAACCTATAGTGAAATTGCTGGTATGAGTTACTATCCATGATGTTCTGGGATGCAGGTGCATGATTTTGAGTTCGAACTGGTAGGGTGTGCCTGTCTCACTCAACTGGAAAGCCACTCAGATGCAGGGATAGCATCTCATCTGTGTCACCCCAACATCTAGGGACAGAGCTCCAATGTTTGCTGGGCCTCATTCAGGGATGGACATCATGCTGCTTCACAGGGGAAAGAGGCCATAGGCTGAGTCACTACAAACCTTGCCTCCAGGAAGCGCCCCAGAGCACTCTAGTAGTATGGCCTGACTTCAGAAAGAGGCCCCAACAATCCCTTCCAACTCCTCCTTGAGCATCTGAGGTAGGGAAGGGGTTTGGGTGGGGCTGCAGGCACAGGAAATCCCACTCTAGACTTGTCCTTGACCTCTATCAAGGCTGGCTGGACTTGAGGCTTTGACTCTGATCCTCTACTGAGGCTACCCACACCCTTTCACAGCTTCAGTGTCCTCCTGGAGTTGGCAGAGGACAGGCAAGGTCAAATGCCATCATTCTGTAACCCAGACCTTCTCCCATCCTCTGTCTGTTTTTCCCTCCCTCCCTTTCTCTTTCACACTCAAATACACACAGCCTCCCTAAAGGAGTATTAAGTTTATTTCTAGTCAGAAAGCGGGTGGCTCCATTACATGCCTTCTGTCCACTGGGGGATCTGAGGGCCTCAGTCCTGGAGTCTGGGTGTTGAGTAGCATCCTTTTCATAGGTTAATGCCAAGGGGTCAAGTAATTGTTTCGGCTGTGGAGAGAAGAGTTAGGTAGAGGGCCCCAGAATGTCCTGTTGAAAAATTAGGCCTTTTCTAGGCCAGTGTGAACCTCTGGTGCACATGGCACAGCAGGCTGTTTTTACTGAATGCTCTAAAAGGTTTAAAGTCACTGTTCTAGGCCTTCCCCTCAAGTCCACCTTCTTACCTGCAGGCTCTGAAGACAGTTTCAATCCAGCCTCTGTGTGGCTTGAGAGCCTTCTATGGCTCCATACTTCCTTATATATTTTCCACTATTCTCCTTGGCTTTCAAGTCCCTCCCCAGCCCCAGCTCCAGTTTGCCTCATCCTTATCTCCTACTGACCCCCCACCTTTGAACTGGTTCACCCATTTTTCAGTCACTAGTGAACATACTTTGTTAGACATCTGTGATAATCAAAGGCAGGATGCATCCCATGTGCATACAAGAAGGCATCCTTCTGCCAAAGAGAGACAGTGTAGTGCTCTAGATGCTATGATCTACAGGTGGTAGCGAAATGGAGGGACTGTGAGCTAGGGGGTGGCATAGGGTCAAGGGACTCCAAGGAGGATGGGCTCTAAAGAGTGAAGCAGAGGAGAAAGAATCATATAGGAGCAGAAGCAGGATAAGCAGTCTGGAAGGTGCTTGGTTGTGCTGGTGGGCTTGGGTGGCACCAATGAGCCTGGCTACAGTGGCAGGAGACTGCCAAATGATAAAGATACTTGACATCTTGCCATCCCTTTTGTGTGCCCACTTCAAACTCAGGACCTTGCATGCCACTGAGCTGAACTATTCTCTTTCCCACTTCTGAGCCTTGTCTCCTGTCCAGGAGCAACTGTCCCCTCTCTTAGGGTATTTTCACATCCCAGGAGGGAGATTCTTGTCTCTTTACCTCTGTCCCTCTGTCTCTTTTTCACTGAGGACTAAACTCGGGGCTTTCACACTGAGCTGTATTCTTACCTTTATTTTTTATTTTATTTTATTTTTCTTGTTGCAGAAGTTTTGTTTGTTTGTTTATTTATTTATTTTTATGACCTGCTCAACCTGCCCTGAGGGCAGGGCTGGCGCAGCATGTGGTGCCTTGGATCGAACCGCGGTCCCTACAGCCACCTAAGCTTTCCTAAGCAGGCGCTTTAGACCACTGAGCCATCCTGCCGGGCCCTGTATTCCTACCCCTTTATTTTTTATTTTGAGATGGGGCCCAGCGAAGTTACTGAATTGCCCAAGGCTGGACTCCCAACTTTCACTGTCATGCCTCAGCTTCCCAGAGTGCTGGAATTACAAAGGTGGGCCACTGCTCCCCCTCGATATCTTTGTATTTCTAACAAGTCGTTTAAAATCTTCCCAGTTAAGGCCCCCTCCTGCAAACCTCCTTTAGACCTGCCCTGGTGGGGATAGGCATCCCCTCCCACGCCCACCGCATGCCCAACGAGCTGCCTGCAAAGACGCTGATGCTCCCTCCCCGCCACCTCTCAGGAGTAAAGCCCTTCTCTCTCTGGGCCTACGGTGAGGCGGGGGCGGGGGCGGGGGCGGGGGGCGGGGGCGGGCGGAGCCAGAGCCTGTAGGGCGGGATGGGGCGGAGTTTCCCTTACTTGTAGTGGGAGCCAAAGCGCCGGAAAGCGTTCCTGAGGAGGGAAGTGCAGGGGTGGGTGAGCCCGAGAAGGGGAGGGTCCCGCCAAAAGGATTACCCAGCGCCCCATTTAACGCCTGCACTCTGAAAGGGGGAAACTGGCAGGAACTGAGTGACCGCTTGTCCATTTGGTAAGAGTTAAACCTTTCTTCATTTTGAAATTGCAGTTCTCTTGGGCTGTACTGGAGCCAGTCAATATTTTCCAGGCCTCACATTTTCAGGGGCCATTAGGCATGCGCTAGGAAAGCGGACCCGACGAGCCCTCCTCCCCATCCTCCAAGGGTTAGGGTCCCTTACAGACACTCCTACAAGTGTAGGAGGGCGTCACTTACAGAGAGTCGAAAGGCAGGGGCTTCTGTCCGTAGCGGTCTAGGCTGGGGCTCTGGTTGAGGCAGTACTGGGGCAGGCCACAGGGATGTGGGGCGCTAAACTGAGGACTGCGAGCTCTCACCCGCGCCCCACAGCGTCCCCTACTGGAGATGTTTTGCCTGGGGCCTGGGAGATCCAGCCCTCCTGTCCCACGTCCCCGGCTTTAGCCGCTCCCCACCAGGACCCCCGATGACGGGTCAGCACCATCTTTCCTTACCCGCCAGTTCTGGGTCACATCGGGCTTCAAGTATCGCACTGCATAGCCGCTGAAACTCTCGACTGCGGGGAGAGCCGACGTTGGGTGCCCTTGAGCAAGCCCCGTCTCTCATTGACAAGCTCCTCCCATTGCCACCAAGCCCCGCCCACCAGTGCCTGCCCACGACTAAGCGCCGCCCCCAGAATCAGCCTCTTCACCTCTGTGTCCCCTGAAAGCCCCAGCTCCTTTATTGACCCCAGCTCCTCTGTTGGTACAGAGTGGGTCCCCCTGGCCTGGACCTGGACCTGCAGACCACACCAGCCTCAGGCCCCTCAGCCCATCTCATCCGCCCTGCTGTAGATGCCCCAGCCGCTTCCAGCTCCCCCACCCTTGTTCCAGTGGTTCCTGCCCCTGCCTGTGTGCCTAGTTCCCCTACGCCACAGCAGGTAGACGGACCATTCTTCCCCGGGCAAGGCAGCTTGAACTCCCCAGCCGAGGACACGAAGCGAGACCAGTCCTCGATGGCACGCGTGAAGCAAGGCCAGTCGATTCGGTTGATGCCTGGTGCGATGGGTGCCATTTTGCCCTCGCAGTACCTGCGGTGAAGCTTCTGGCCAGTGGCTGTGAAGTCCTGTCAGAGTGATGGGGATCAGGGCCACAGTGGCACATGCAGCAGCCTGGTCCTCCCCACACACACACCCCAACACACACCCACAGCAGACCTTTGGTTCATCTGACTGTGGGGATGTTGGAAACAAGTGACCTGGATTGAATGGTGTATGTGTGGGTGTGTATGTGTGTGTCCCTAGGCAGCTGAGGACAACACAGCTGTTGGGGCTGGATGTGAGCTAGAACGCTTGAGCAAGCCCAGGATCAAAGGCAAAGGACACTCACCAAGCACTGCAGTGGTTTGTTGGGGACTCCCAAGAGTGTGAAGTGGGCATTGTCAAACTCATCTGTTGAAAAAGATGAAGGGAAAAAAAGAGGTGTTCTTCCATCAGGAATCATAACCCGAGGGAAAGGCTTGGCTCACACTATGCTTTACAATTAAACCTTTTATATGTGTGTGTAGGGGTGGCTTTTATTTATTTTTTTTTAAGATTTTTAAAAATTTATTTCTCTTAAACCTCATTTATTTGTTGTGTTATGGCTAGCTCAGCCTGCCCTGGGGTGGGGGTGCGCAGCATGTGGTGCCAGGGATCAAGGAGCGGTCGAAGTGCTTGCCTTAAGTTTCCTCCGCAGGCGCTTTAGACCACTGAACCATCTCGATGGCCTGTGTGGGTGGCTTTTAAACTGGAAGTGATGGCACATGCCTGTGATATGAGCAGTTTGGGAAACTGAGACAGAAGAATTCAGTGATTTAGCAAGACTCTGCCTCAAAATAAAAAATGAAAAAGGGGCTGTAAATGTGGCTTAGTAAGAAGACCCTGGGCTTAATCCTCAATTATACACACACACACACACACACACACACACACACACACACATTGGTTGGCTTTTGGGGATCAAGATAACATAGTGTACGTGTTTCACCTTCTCCATATAGATCAAGATTTCAATATAAAGAAATGAAGCCAAATGCTATGATTTAGATCCAGAATGACACCCGGAACTCTTATGTGCTTAGAGGTGGGGTTTCTGGAAGGTGACTGGATTGTGGGAATCTAGAATGGAATGTAAAATTAGGAAGCAGGATGACATGGGTTCCTCGACATAGTTGGAAAGGGTGTATCCATCCCTTTCCAGATCCTCCCATCTTTCTCTGTTTCTTGGTCACCATGATGTGCGTGGTCAGCCTCTGACACACCCTTCCAGCAGCCATCCCTACCATGTAGACAGCTGTCTGTGGAATGAATCCTCTAAAAACCATGTGCCAAAATAAACCTCTCCTTCCTTAAATTATGGGTGTCAGGGGTTTGTCCCAGTGATAAGAAAAATACATCTAAGAAGTACTATAAAGAAACATGGACACATTTCTCTGTAAAGTTGGAACAGTAGAGCTGGGTGCAAGGAAAAAGCTTGTAATCCTAGGCTTCTAGGAGGCTGAGACAGGAGGATCTCAAGTTCAAACAGTCTGGGAAGCTTAGAAACTTAGGAAAACTCTGAATCAAAATAAAAATTTTAAAATGGGGCTATATCTTAGTGCAAAGGTCCTAGGTTTAATCCCCAATTACAAAAAGCTAACACATAAAACTGCAAAAAAACTTCTGCATAGCAAAAACATAAAAAAGACAAATGGAAATTTTTTTCTACTGATTTTATAGATGAAAAGCAACTTCCTTAATTTTGAAATCTATAGATCAAGACCAAAGGGGAATATACCCACTTACATACATACAAGTCAGAGCTTTCCCTAAAAATCAGGACTTCTGGGCTTGCTTGGGAGCAGGCAATGGGAAGAGCTGATGTCTTGCTGACCCTGCCCACAGTGCAGTCAGCCTGAGCCCAAGTCTAGCAAGTGTAGCTGTGGGTGCCCACCACCACCTCTACACCAGGGCTCCTCCTCCACTCTTATTCTCTACCATCTCTGGTGTATGTTAGCGCACACACATGTGTGTGTGTGTGTGTGTGTGTGTGTGTGTGTGTGCACACGTGCAAGCACATGTGCAGGTGCATGGGTGAACATGTGTACCTGTGTGTGTCCTGCCCTGTCCACATGGGTCTGGGTGGACCTCTGATGATCTCTGGTGCATTTCAGCATCCTCACCTGCCTGCCAAGAAGGGACCTAGGTATCATTCTTAACCCCCTCTTCCCTGCCTGTTTAACCTGGAAACAAATCCTGTAGACATTAAATCCTAAATACCATCTCTATCCATGCTGAGTAATCCCCTGACGCCCAGCCCACGTGTCTAAGCTGTATTTGTAGGAGGTGTGTGGAGGGTTCCTTCTTTTCCTGTTCCAGATGTAGGGGTGGGTGGGCAGGAGTTGTTCTTGTTGTAATTATTATTGTTACTCCCATGGCAAGTCCCTTCTGCTGCTCTGCTCTCTTGTCAGTAGGAAGCATAGGTGCACACGTGGATGTGGGCCATAATCTTTCGCCACAGATGCCCTGCTCTGCCTCCAGCCTCTGCCAGTAAGACACCCTTTCTAGATGTGGTCCCTTGACGACCCTACACCTCCAGAACTGTGCTAAAATGGACCTCATTTTGCTAAGGCTTTTAAAAGAGCAGAAACATTAGCAGCACCAGCAACTCCACTTGATGGAGAAATATTATGTGCCAGGCATGGCTCTAGGTTCTTTTCTTGTCATCTGATTTTAGTCTCACTGCAGCCTCCAGGGGCAGGCCCTGTCATTGCCCCTTTTTCACTGATAACGTAGAGGCTTAGATCCCACTGGGGGTTTCTAGCCAGGGATTAGTAGAGCCGGACCAACTCCTGTCACCCTTTCATCTGTTATTCATGGCTTCTTCCTCCAAGTTCTCCTTCCTTCTCCACCCATCCCCCTGAAGGCCCACAGGGCACCAGCTCTGGTGCCAGGTGAGGCAGCCCAACCTTTGCGGCAGCAGGTGGTAGACTGGCAGTGCTCATCCGAGAGGCAGGCCTTGGTGGTGTCCATGTCCATGCGGCGCAGGGTGGGCAGGGCCGGATGGTAGAGCTGCTGCTTCACACCAGCCAGCTGGTTGCGCTGTCTCTCTATCGGAAGCAAGATAGCTGGGGATGGGTACACGTGGGTGGAGCCATCGTCCCAGGGCACCAGGTCAATGATGCGAGCCATGCCTAAGGAGCAGAGGGCACAGAGGGCCTCACTTCAAGCCAAGTCAGTCACATACCCTTCCTTGGTGGAACAGAGCCTTCGCCTGAGCTCCTTTGTCTCCCTCCCTGTCAAGCATTTATTGAGTACCGGCTGTAAGCTCACTTCTCAGGAGCCCAGGAGCCCTGGCAAAAGACACAAATGTGCATGTGCATGCATACACACAGGCTACAGCAAGGGACAGAGGATGGGAGTACTGGAGGGTGTGTGTCTGCTAGGCTGGAGTCCAGGCCTAAGAGAGGTGGTGAATAGTTTGAACAGGAAAAAGCAGTAGTGAGTAGAATCAAAACGTAGCTCAGAATGGCTCTAGGTGACAAATTCTGGATTTGGCTTAGCTAAGGACCTGACATTTACTCAGAATTCTACAGAGAAGACTGAGAATTCTTGTAAAGGAGAGATATGATAGAGTTGAACTAGAAAAGCATGCCTCCATTTAAAACAATGTTCCCAGGAGCCTCTTTCGGTCATTTATATATACGTTAGTAAGAATTTGTTGGCTTAGCTTGCTTTTTGGTCCAACCTTGGGTCGGAGGTGATGGGAGTGGGAGCCCCATAGGCAGGAGGAGGATCAGAGAGAGGGAGGGCATGGTGACAGTGGGAAGCTGCCTGGGGAGGAGTGTGTAGGGAGGAGGGGAGGAAGTGGAGCTCTGAAAAGAACAGAGGGTTTCCTGCTTCGGACCCACCTACAGTGGCTCGCTCATCTGCAGGGCAGAGGCTGAGTGCATAGACTCTCGGGGCTTTCTGCTCTGTGACCCCTGGATGGGCAGCAGTGGGAGGGAGGCGGGCTGGGCCTGAGGGACAGCAGAAACAATGCCCACCGCAACCTGATTGTGAGGACACCGCTCCTAGGCAACCTGGGGACTGCAGGCTCTGGGGAGGGCTTGTCACCCGGGGGCCACTCTCCCTGGTGCCCCTTCCTCTCCAGCCTCAAGCCAGGCATCTAGGGAGATATCAGAGAGGGAGCTGGGCTCCTTTGAGGTGCCCCAGCCTGGGCAGGCCAGGTTTGGCCACTGCATCTAATGCAGGCTCTGTGACCCTAAGCTAGTTATGGCCTGTCTCCGGGCCTCCTGTCTATGTTTGGCAGGCAAGAACCATAGGCCCAGCATTAGGGTGCCTAGGAACTGGGTGGGCTCTCCCCTCCCCGAGGCCTCAGGGGAGAGCACCCTGCAGTGTCTGCAAGCCCTTGGGGCTCTAGGGATGGAGATTAGCTGTGGCCAGTAACCAGCTCAGCATGGGGATCAGGGAGAGTTGTGGCCTCAGCAGGCTGGGGATTAGCAGGTGATATTCCACCGACCTCCATGGGAAGTCAGGCTGTGATACCTGTGCTCAGGACCCAGTGCTGAGGCCCGTCTACCTTTGCCCTCTCCCCCCTACTCCCTCAGGGTTCCAGCTACCTCTAAGTTTCCCTCATGGAGCACACCTCAGACTCAGCTCAGGTGACTGTCTCCTCTCACCACCCCCACTAACACTATCACACTTGGGGTTCACCACGTCCCTCATTCTGGTTCTGGCAAATGTGCCACTTCTGCCCTGTTGCATAAACAGCACTCCCAAGTCCTCCCTTTGCCTACCCTGTTCTCTCCTCCAGCTTTTGCTGCTGTCAGCCTAGCCAGATGCTGTCCATGCTCCCTGTCAGGCTGGAGGCATATTACTGATGACACAGGCTACCACTTGCAGGCCCAGACAAGAGCCAGAATCCTGATTTCTGTTCTTTTTGCGCGTGTATGCAGGGTCTCACTACACAACTCAGACTTGTAGTGATTCTCCTGTTTTCAGCCTTCCAGTACTTGGATTATAGGCACACACCACCATGCCTAAACTCCTCACTTCCATTGTTGCAGAGATCTGACTGGAATAACTGTGAGGAATAGCTGTGAGCCCTGAGGTCTGGGATCCTAATGGGAGGGACAGAAACCACTTTGAACTTTGCTGCTGGCCTTGGCCTTAGTGGCAGAGAAAATGTTCTCCCACGCCATTGGCCTTCAGGATGGCTGTATATCAGGTGTCTGAAAGCCCAGCTCTGGAGGAAGAGTCCAGGGCTATCCTAGTCACAAATCAGCTTGTCCTTCCTGACTGGCTTCTGCTCTCACACCTGTCACTATAAAACAACTACACATGTTCTTCCTAAATCTTGTTCGAAACCATCACACATGTTGTGGTCTCAATATATGTGTGTGTGTCCCTCCCCCAATTCTCATGTGCAAACCTAATCTCTGATGCAGTAGTATTAATAGGTGGGCCTTAGGGAGGTAATTAGGTCACAGGCACCCTACCCCTATTGATGGGATTAGTGCCCTTATAAAAGAGGCTCAACAGAGCTTGTTCCCTCCTTCTACCATGTGAGGATGAGTAGAAGGCACTGTCCAGGAGAGATTGGTACTTACCAGACAGCACATCTGCCTTTCTCTCCAGCCACTAGAACTGGGAACAGTACATTTCTGCTGTGTAAATTACCCCTGCCAGGATGTTTTGTTACAGCCTCCGGAATGGACTAAGACTGTGGACTTCTATGGTTTATCCGCTGACCCTTATGGGACTGATCTGACCCTACTCAGTTCTTAGCTCCTCCTTCTCCACTCTGCACCCACTAAAGTCCAGGCCTGCCGTCACTTTTCTATTCTTCAAGGCTCACTGTCCACCCAGATCTTTCCCAAACCCAGTCTTCTTGTTTTTCATATCTCATGGCCCCATTATCTGTTTCCCTCTTGAGATTGCTTGGCTTGGCATACTTTGCGTTATTTTTCTGTCTTTCATCTCCTTTTCTGTGCAAACTCTGTGAGTGAAGGTCTTGAGTCTGTTCCATTTGAGGAGCTAAAGCTGGTTTGCTGCCAGGCACATGGGAAGAGAACCAAAAATGTTGCAGATGGCCAGACCCCTGCCCTTTTGACCAGTATCCTTTGACACTATCCCCACCAAAGTACCTACTGCTGGGGTCCCTTCTCCTTGTATCTTTTCTCTATAGGTCTCTGGTTCTCCTGAGGTCCAGCAGCAGTTTCTCACAAATTTAATATAGTCTGGTATCTGCCAGTCCTTGAAACCTGTGTTAAGTTTGGACATCAACTTGACTGCACTAGGGATGCCTAGAGAATTGGTAAAGCACACTTCTGGTTGTTTCCATGAGGGTATTTCCAGAGAAGAATGGTAGGTGGGTTAGCAAATTCAGTTGAGAGACCTGCTCCCAATGTAGGTGGCATCATTCAGTCCTCAGGAACCTGAATAGAACAGGAAGAGTGGGGGGACTCTTAGGCTCCTCCTTTGTGAGTGAGGTGCATATTTCCTTGCAGTAGCCCTCAGACACCAGGCCCCTGGATTCTTTGACTTATACCTGCTGTCCTGCTGAGGCTCTCTGGCCTGAGGCTTGGACTGGGGTTATATCATGGGCCTGCCTGGTTCTGATACTTCACATTCAATTGGTTCTGTTTCTCTGGAAAACCTTGATTAATAATATTTGAGCTAATGACTCTGTTCTGGGACCATGGTCATTCTGGAAGAACTGGAGCTATTGAAGACTGTGTGTGTGTGTGTGTGTGTGTGTGTGTGTGTATGTGACTGGGGTTCAAACTCATGACCTTGCACTTGCCAGGCAGACAGACACCTGTGCCATGGAGCTATCTCTCTATTGAAGACTTTGAAAGAGCCTGTTGAGGACTTGGAAAGGACCTGGCATAAGGGTGAAAAAAAGGAGATGTACCCTTGGCCCTGTTGAATTGCCAAGGCCCTGGCAATTTGAAGCCTCTCCCAGAACCATGCAGGATGCCAGACTCTTGTTCTCCCAGTAGCCGCTCAGTGGCTTGGCCAAGGCATGTAGGGATCCAGGCCTTGGTACCTGGGCAGGGTCCCTAGCTACCAAACCTGGGCACAAGTCTTTGCTGGCCACCTCTTGGGGGTTGTCACTGGCACTCCATCCATGGTCTCTTCTGCCCCCCTTCATTACCCAATAATCCTTTACACAGCCTGGCTGTTGCTAATTAATCCCTGTGTGTCCCAGAGGCCAGCTGCAAGTGGCAGTGAGAAGGCAATTCCAGGCGGTTGGTATCTGAGCAGGTAACTTGGGGACCCCTATGCTCAGCTCCAAGCAAGGGTGTGATAAAATAGAGAAGGCAGGGACCTGTGGCCTCCCTCTCTTCTGTGGGGCTCTAACCTCAGCATGCATCAGAATCGTTGCAGCAGCTTCTGAGATGCAGATTTCAGGACCCTCAGAAGAATCTGGGAAACACAGGTTCTGCATTTTCTCCTGGTTCCCAGGAGATTCTGAAAATGTTGATAGTCCAATACCATAGATCTCTGGGCTACTATCCCCAGGCCTCTTGTGGCCTCAGCCTCCCTCATCAAAGTGGAGTCAGTTGGGACATGGCAACAAGGTGGGGGTGGGAGGCAGCCACCAAAGTTCCCACCCTGGAGGACTGATTGTGTTTAGGGGAATAACAGTTGTGCTTGGAGGCAGCCTACCTAATCATTTCTAGAAGCTTCAGAAGTGCAAGCCAGGATTGCTGCCGGCCAGGACAGGATCTACAGATCAGGCCTGAAGATGAGGCCAATATTGGGCAAACATCAGTATCCTTGGGGCAAGTGCCAAATAGCCAGAACTGGGCAGACCTGAGAACAGAGTCAGCTTAGCCACTGTCTGTCCCTGCCACCTGGGGCAATTCCATAGCCCTGAGCATGTTCTGGGAAGAAAATCCTTATCTATTTTCATGGGACCAGGGGTCCAATGTGATGAGAAGGGTAGTTATGATCAAGCAGGGAAAGGGTTTAGGTCTGCTCTGCTCTCAGAGCTCTCTATGGCTGGCTGAGGACCACGGAATCTGCCACCCCAAACATGGGACCTTGGGTTCTCCCAAATCCCAGTGGGCTGTTGGTGGTGTAGGGGTGAGTATAGCCACCTCCAAATCATGGCAGGAAGAGGAAGACCAGAAGGCTCCTGTCTGCCCACCATTGCCTTTTGGAGACTGGTCTGCCTCCTGTTCAGCACTGCAAGAATCGTGGACTCTCCTAGGAAAAGGTGGACTGCAGAGGCCAGAGAAGTGGGCCCAGAGGTCAGACAGCATGGCTGGGCATTGTGGGGAGCTGGGCCCCAGGCCTGCATATTCCTGCTTGCAGCCAGGGTGCTCAGACAGGCCCACTGCTGTCCTGGGCTTGGGAGGGGACACCCAACACCAGCAAACATGCACATGCTAATATCATGGCCCTGGCTGGGCCAGGCCACCCTGCAGAAATGCAGGGACACGGTCTGGGGCTCCCTATTTGCTGAAGATAAAAAGCTGGACACTGAACATATGTGTATAGGGTAGGACTAAAACGTCCCTGTAAACCATGGCATTTTAAAAATTTAAAAATCACAAACATGGTTAATATTAATGTTATTTTACGCAATAGATTTTCTCCATTTATGTTATTCATAATATATATTTTAACTTATGAGAATATGCAGTACATAATGTTTTCACTTGATACCCCATAGTAGTCCTGACCAACTTTTGTGAAGTTGTCAGCATGTGTCAGTTGCTATTCTGACTATGTTGTCCTTATCAACTCAGTTTATCCTCACAATCTGCCCATGGGAGAGGTGCTATCGACATCCCCATTTTACACACAAGCAAAACTGAGGCACAGAGAGCCGGGCATGGTAGTGCATGCCTGTAATCCCAACACTTGGGAGGCTGAAGCAGGAGGATCGGTGCGAGTTCGAGACCAGCCTGGGCTACAAAAGTGAGCTCAAGGCCAGCCTGAACTGCATAGCGAGACCCTGTCTCAAAAAGAAAAAAAAAAAAAAAAAAAACTGAGGCACAGAGAATATAATGAACTGACCTGCATATAACTTAAGTACCTACAGGGCATGGACATCTTTTCATGTTAGTTCTAACAGATTTGCTTCTTCCTTTTCTTTTAAAATATTTATTCATTTATTTCTCTATTTTATTCGGTATAGGGTCTCACTACACAGTTTAGTCTTGTAATGATCCTTCTGTCTTAGCCTCCCCAGCACTGGCACTATAGGCTTGAGCCACCACACCTGGTTTTGGTGGCCAGCTCAATGTGGAGTTGGCATGGCAGGCGGTATCAGGGATCCAGCCCAGGTCCTTGAGCTTGCCAGGCAGGCACTTAACCCGCTGAGCGATCTCCCTGGCTACTTCATTCTAAGGGCTCTGTACCGTACAGGTGTCAGGATGTTGGGCTGGGTCCACAAGGTGCTGCCTCAGCCCCCGGCCACCCCTCAGAAGACCAAGATGCAGGAAGAAAAGGCAGCAGAAGCAGAGCCAGAGCTGGTACTGGAGCCTGAGCCAGAGCCTGAGCCAGAGCCTGAAACAGCCCCTGAAGTGGCAGAGCCAGAGGGTAGCTCCCTGGTAAGAACAGGGGGTGGGGGTAGCGAGGGGGGCGCTGCTCTGCTGCTTGGGGACTTAGAGCTTGGGCTGCTCCCCACAGGCCTACTATAGAGAAAGAAAGTAAGAGCCAATGGTAGTAGTTGACTAGACGAATATTCATATAAATGAAGATGCTCAGGCCAGTGAGAGGGTAGGCTGGCTCATGAGAGTTTCTACAGGATGCTGATAAATTATAGACCTTATTATTGTAGGCCTTGTGGGTCATGCCATCTCTGCCACGGCTCTACCATTGTAGCATGGAAACAGTGAGAGAAAATGCATAAACAAATGAGCATAACTATGTTCCAAGAAAATCTTATTTGTAAAAAGCAGGCTGGGTATGGCCACCTCGACCTCTGGAGTCCAAAGCAGAGCCCATCAAAGTACTTGGTACTTGAACTGTTTCTCTGCCATCCATGATGAGATTAGGAATGTGCTCAGAATGAAATCTATTGTGTAAATCTACATTCTGACTGGGTACCCTACTGGTTCAGTTGATATTTGTTCCGTAGTGACATTTCCTTTAGTGAAGGAAGTAGGGATTTCCTATACATTCTGATGTGAACTATTTCATCATCGGGGACCAGTAACAGTTTGCAGGTAGGTGCTGGTGCTCATACCATACCCTAGGAGCATTTTTCTAGGACTTTCCTCCAAGCATACCAAAACTTGCTGTTCTGCACCCCATCAGGAGCCAGAAGACACCTCCTTTAGCAGCTCGGGTGAACAGGTTTGATTGAGCTCCCAACGATGCTCTTCCTTCTTTTTGGTGATACTGAGGATTGAACTCAGGACCCTGTGCTTGCCAGGCAAGCACTTATTCTACTGAACTATCTCCCCAGCCTATTATTTATTTATTTATTTATTTATTTATTTATTTATTTATTTTGCGTAATCGGGGATTGAACTCAGGACTTTGCCCCTGCTCTTCTTTCTGAAAGAGCGAGTGTACGAAGGAGCTCTGAGGAGAAGTCATCACCCTAGGGTGTTGGAAGCAGGTGGGACATGCTTCCTGGCACAAAGGGCGGGGTAGAATTCTCCCTGGGGAGGCTCAGAGGCTGGGCATTTCTGGTGGAGGAAAGGCTTTCTCCAGGGTAGTACAGGGCATGTTTAGGGAATGGGCAGAGGGTGTGTGTGTACACATGTGTGTATGCATGTATGCCTTTAGTATCTCCTTGGTATTATATCTGTGTGCACATACAGGCATGTCAGCTAGTGAGGGAGCATTTATGTGTATCTCATGTACATATGTTTTCATGTTTCACATGTATCAATTTATCTGTGGTTCCATGTTTATATGTGACACATTACTGTGTACCTATGCAGATTTCTGCATATGTGAATATATTCATGTGTTTTGTGTGTATGTACATGCTTATGTTAATCTGTGTACATGCATATTCATGTCTCTGTAAAAAACATTTTGTATGTGTGCTTATATATGGAGATGTGCACATTTGTGTATATTAACATATTTGTATGTCTGCAAATATGCACATGTACATATACCTGTTTATATAGTTGGGCATACTGAGTACATACATGTTAATGTGTATACATATGTATGCATATATTAAAGAAAGAGACATACAAATGTACATATGTGAGTGCACGTGTCTATATGTCTGCACTGGCAGGTCTATATGTGTCTGTGTGTAAATTGTAGCGTATGTGCATATGCATGTGTGCATGCACATAGCATCTGTATGTGTTCACACATGTATGCATAGGCCCTTGTTTGTATCTGGTGCATATATGTATTTATGTCACTACATGTGTGCCTGTGCAGGTGTGTACATGCTTACACTGTGTGTCTGTGCACATATATAGATCCATGTGGAATCATGTGCACATATTTGTGTGTACACACATGCTTGTATGTGCACAGGTGCATGCAGCAGCAGAAGTGTGGCTGCGGAGGCAGGGCAGGGGCTGGGGGCAGGGGCAAAACTCTGACTGCTAGAGCACAAATGGGAAGTTTGTGCCCCCTGGAAGATTGGCCCTGACTGGGTGAGGGCATGGGCTCTTCTCTCTCTGCTTCTTGGGAGCTTGTCCCAGGGCTTCATAGTGAACTGTTCCTCCCCTTCTCAGGCCACTGCAGCAGCCCAGCATCCTGGGAGGCTGAGAGGTGGAAGGGAAAGTCTGGCTCTGGGTGTGGGACTCCTAGGGCTGGGAGGAAGGGAGAGCTCAGGGGAAAGTGACGCCCAGGACTTATAGAGATGGCAGAGAATGAGCCTTTCAGCCCTCTGGGGGCTATGGGCCCCTGGGGTGAATCAGGGGCTGCCCCTGCAGAACCTACAGTTTATATAGTCTCGTTCAAACCCTGCAGCTACCTGAAGAGTCACCTCATGGGGAGCAGGAGACTGCAACTGACCCTGGTCTTCAGGGTGAGTGCTGGAAGCCCTGTAGGGCTTTGTGGGAGCCCATTCCACAGATGAGGAAACTGAGGCCTGGAGGAGCTTGGGATGGGCTCCCCAAGACTTTTCAGCTGAGCTGAGCTGGAACCTCGGCCTTTTGAACCTTGTGGTTGCTCTTCTGCCTCTGACAATCTCTGCACTGGGCTAGAAACAGGCCTCTCTGAGGGCCTAGCTCTAAAGTCTGGGACCCTCTTTTCCAGAGACTCAAGAGGCCACCCCTCTTCTATCCACAGCCCTCCAGGCCCAGGTCACAGTGGTTCCTGCTGTGAACAGGTAACTGCAGCACGCCCCTCCCCCACCCAGTACCCCCCTCCCTTTGAGCCAGTGAGCCACTGTGGAGGGGGAGGGCCACTGTTCAGGGATGGATTTGTGTGAGCAGAGGCCCTGCAACATCCTAGGCAGTGGCTGGGAACTTTGGGGAGCAGAGGGGTCTCCAGGACCAAGTGAACATCCTGACCTAGAGTAATGAGAGCCCTTCTCAGCGGCCCATGGCTGTCTCTGTGCTGGGCTGGTTTCAGGGCTTCTGATCTTCCCAGCAAAGCTAGAAATCTGTACTTGTGCCTGGAATCTCCTCATTAACTGAGACATTACAGCCCATGGTGCTCCTCCACCTAAGCATACGTGGGGCTAAGGCTGCCACTGGCTTCAGGTGGGGAGTCTGAGCCCCTCACATGTAGGGGAGCACCCCAGAGGAACAGCCCCTAGGCCCTCTGGAGGTTTAAGTGTGCAACTGTAGGCTCTGGCTTGGAGCTGAGGTTACAGGACGAGGACCAGAAAGGCTGGCTGTGCTGTGCTGAGCTACTAGGAGTGGGGGATACCTGGCCTCACAAGGGCAGGTACTGGTTCCTCCATTTGCCAGGGAAGTGCACAAGGCTCAGGAAGGAGGAGACATGTGTGAGGTCTCCTGGTGGGGACACAGTGATGTGGAATCCAAGCTGTGTCCTTTGGGATACCGTGGGCTGCCATGCAGGCTGGACAGGCTGGGGCCTGAGGGGATATGGTTGTTCCTCTCTGTGTCCTGGCAGCACCAGCAGCTGGGTGCTGACGTGGCTCTGGAAGGGTGTCGAGAAGATTGCACCACAGCCTGTGTGCAGTGGCAGGTCAGGCCAGGATGTTGCTCAGGTACTACAGCGACTGGAGGCCAAGGAGGGGCTGGCTGGACAGGAGCAGATGGGAGGCTGCGGCGGGGCTCCTTACCATGTCTGTCTGTCTGTCTGTCCCAGTAGGATGGAGAACAGGTCGCTGGGCCCTGCAGCACTGGGGACACAGGTAAAGCCAGGAGGCAGATAACTTTGCAGGGCAGAACCAAGGGGAAGTTGGGAGGGCCCTGCCCCTCTGGAGAGTCCACGCTGGCCAGAACTTCTCAAGGCTTGGCTCTGGGTTGGAGTGGCTCTCTGGTCCTAGGCTCTGGGAAGATTCCAGAAAGGTCTCTTGCACTTGACCATCTTTCTCTATGTTCTTTTTTTGCATTGATTGTATGCTTTTATTTGGAATTTATTAATATATTTTAATAGAATTTTTAAACTGATACTTACAAACAAAAACTACATGTTAATGGGATACCAGGTGATGTTTTGTTATATGTATACATTTTTGTAACAGATCTATAAAATTTTTCTCACTTCATTATGGCAAAAATAATTCAAAGGCTTTTTTTCTAGGTTTTTTTTTTTAAGTTTTGTGCATCAGGCATGGTAGTACATACCTGTGGGCCCAGCACGCAGGAAGATGAGGCAGGAGGCGTGCTACAAGCTTGAGTACAACCAGGGCTACATAGTGAGACCCTGTCTCAAAACACCAGCAGCAGCAGCAGCAGCAGCAACAGCAAAACATCTTATACTGAGGCCAGAGAGATAGCTCAGTGGAATAGGTGCTTTCCTGGCAAGTGCAAGGTCCTGAGTTTGATCCCTGGCACCACCAAAAAACAAACAACATCCAAATGAACAAAAAAAAATCTTATATGACCGGGGATTGAACCTAGGCCCTTCACATTGAGCTACATCCTCAGACTTTTGAAAAAATTTATTTTGAGATAAGGTCTTGCTAAATTGTCCTGACTAGACTAAAACTTGCAATCCTCCCACCTCAGCCTCCTTGACTGCTGAGATTATAGAGGTGCACAGGCGTGCAACACAGCCAGGACTCTGTGGCTGGCAGCAGTCACCCTGTGTTCAGAGCACACCAGAACTTGCCTCTGTCCTGCTGCAGCTCAGCACCCATTGATCAACTTCTCCCCATCTCTCCTTCCCTGGCTTCCTGTATCTTTTGACCCCATGGGGACTGCAGAGGGACCCAGGGGGATCCTCAGCACCCAAGATGCCAGGTGAGTCCCTGTCATTGTATGTCACTGTCACCTGTGGGTGTGGGCTGCGTGCTGTCCCCACAGCTGAGCTTCTGGGTTCAGGAGCAGGGCCTGTTGCCACCTCAGTGTGTGACCTTATATTTACCGTGTCCCTCTTCTGAGAACAATGGCCATGTGGTGCATGAGGTTTGTGGTGACCCTGCTCACCCTGGTAGTGACCCTAACTGGAGACCCTTTTGGGGCCACCTTCTGAGAAGGCAAAACAAGTGGCATGGGCAAGCTTCTTACACTTGGGTTTCATGGAAATGGGGTTTGTGTGGAGGCCAGAAGCAGAGACTTGGCTGACATGGGGACTCTGGGGCCCTCAGATGTGTCAGCCCTCAACAGCTCCTCCGAGGTGATGGCAAGTGTCCGTCTCATCCTGGCTGGTGAATGGGGGAGCCCATATCCTGCTGTGTGGGGCCCTGTTTAGTTTCAACTGCCTCTGCTTCAGAAGTTCCCAAGCCTTTCAGTCCCTAAAGTGGTCCTGAAACATCATCTTCAGTTACCCCGCCCATTCTGTCCCTCCCTCATTTATTCACTAGACTGCTAATCCACTGAGGACAGGGGTTTTGTCTGGCCACAGAGCGGGGACTCAGCATGTACGTGACACATGAATAGGTGAACACAGATAGCCCCACACTACATCCATGCATGCATTGTGCCAGCCCTGTTTCCTTGGGTCCTCTGCTTCCTTCTGAGGGCTGCTTGGCTGGGACTACTGAGGCCTTGTAGGATTGGAGTATCAGGAAGACTTACCAGCTTTCTTTTGGGCCACCCCTAGGAGAAAAGGTTGGCCTGGGAATGTCCAGCTCCTCAAAGAGGCAGGAACCTTCAGGAAAACCAGCTACATCTGGACCCAACATTTGCCCCTGGAAGCATGTAATTGGTGGCATCCAGTATAAGATGTAAATGCTGGGCTCCTTTTAAAAAATGTTGATCTTCAGACTATAGCAATAGTAGTGCATTGCTTTATTTATGTTTTTTTGTTGCAAAGACCAAAAAAAAAAAAAAAAAAAATCCAACACCTAAAGTTGAAGAAGGAAAGGTGTATTTCTTCTCAGAGTTTGGGGAGGTTTCAGGCTATGGTTAGCTGGATCCAAGGCAGGGTGGCATTGCGAAGGGACATCACAGAGGAGAAATGTGTGTGTTGAGCAGACGGCAGCAGATAGCAGCAGCAGCAGCAGCAGCAGCAGCAGCAAGCCTGCCTTCTTTCTGTGCCTTTATATTCCATCTGGGCTACACGCCTATTGACTGGTGCCAACCTCACCCAGGTAGACTTCCATTATCCACTCCTTAATCTCAATATTACTCTTAATCTACATTTCCATACCCTAATCCAGCTACCTTCAAAACTCCCTACCTATGACTACATAGGATTTTGCAGGGAACATCTAGATACAAACCACAACATACATTAAACACAGAATGGGTGTTTCTAAGTATGAGGCCTTGTGTGCAATTGTACAGGCTGTATATCCCAGAGGCCAGCCTTACCTGTCCCTTCCATAGAGGGCTTCCTGTGCCACATTCAGATCCCCAAGCAGCTCCCACTCCTCACCTGCTGCCTCAGGAAACCAAAGCCTGGTCCAGCCTTGGGTCCCAGTTGCAGTTTGGCAGGAGTTCCCTGCCTCCCAGGGATCCTATGGGAGTACCGAGCACAAAGTCCTACTGCAGAACAGGAGCCCAGGGCAAGGGAGAACTGGTGAGGGCCAGGCCCCAGTGGGCAGTCGGGATGGTATGCCTGGCTGCTCCCCTCAGGATGCCCGTGGACCTTCCACAGGGTTGGCCCATGGCTGCTCAGGTGGCTGGAGCAGAATCTGGAGAAAGTGCTGCCTCAGCCCCCCAAGGTCTCTGAGGTGAGTGTGGAACAGAACAGGTGGGCAGGTGAGCATTCAGGATGGGTTCCCCAGGAGGGGGTCCCCTACTCCAGCAGGCTGTCATCCCTCTCAGGACCGCACCATAGGGTGATCTCCTTGAAGCCTCTGGAGAGTGAGTGCCCTGTGCTGGTGGTTTCACCGGTAGCCCCTGTGCTGGTCTCAGCCAGGATATGGTGTGCACAGGGCTTGCTTTGAGCTATGATCTATGATGTATGACTTTGCTCCCTGTTTGTGTCCAGAGTTCCAGAGCTGAACCTACAGATGCTGTCCTGGACCCAGGTATAGGAAGTGAGCTGGGAGGGGACAGCAGGGTGGTGACAGTCTGGGCTGGGAGGAAGCAGGCCTAGAAGACTGAGGGGAGGGTCTTAACCCTCTCCTAGGTGAGAGAGGGCTTTGGGTTTGCCAGGACTGGGCTGTTGGGGTAGGGGGAGCTCTAGAACCTCCTCCCTGGCCCAAACTGGGAAACCAGGGTCCTGGGGCACATTTCTGAGGTCTTTGCCCAGTCTCCTCCCCTTCCCCATCTGCTTGATGCTAGGGCTCTTTGGGGTGGCCCCAAGGGGCTCCCCGCCCAGTCCTGTGAATGCTTCCCTATGCCCTGGAGGGGCCTAACGGAGCCCTGCCCAGGATCTTCAGCTCCTGTTCCCCCTGCTATTTAGGGCCTCCAGAACCAGACCTGGAGATGGAGCCCACCAAGAGCCCCTCCCTGCCCAGTCCTGGGTCCTTAGAAGCGGAGGTCGAGCCAGCTGCAGAGCCCCAGCCCAGCTTGCAGGCCTCCTCCTTGCCACCCCCTGGGGACCCTGCCAGGTGAGCCCCCAAAGGCTGCTCCTCCTAGGAGCAGCAGGCTGGTGCCTTGGCCCAGGTTGACACCTGACCTTCACAAAAGTAGTTTTCCAAATGATAAAATGGACACATGCACCGGGAGCAAAATTCCCCGGGGCTGTCTAGGCCCTCCCCACATCACCCACAGCAGCAGCTGCTGCCCCTCCCAAGGTTCCTTCCACCCACACCCAGCCAGGAGGCTGTTGCTTCTTGCAGCCCATGGCTGCCAGGGGCAAGCTGCCCACGCTTGCCCTTGCTTTGCCTTCTTCACCTAAAGACCTCCCTCGGAGCTGGTTGGACGCAGGTGGCTCTCCTGCTGTGGCTGTGTGGTCTCCACTGCATGCATGAAACAGCTTCCACTTTGCCTCTCAGTGGACACTTAGGCTTTTCTCCACACCTTTGGGTCACACACAGTAGAGCAAATCAGTGGACATGGAATTGCTGGGCCAGAGGTTACAAATGTAAACTGAGGATGGGTGTTGACAAGTGGTTGCGCTGGTCATGAGACCAGTGTGCTAGGATGAGGTGCAGGGTAGGGTTGCGGGGCTGCCTGCTGGCACCTGACTGTGCTCTAGCTGAGCTCATCTACTGACAATGGGGAGCAGAAACATGGTAGAAGCTTCTAGCAGGCTCTGGCCCTTGCCAATCTTGCTGTCCATTGAGGGCTTGGGGAGCTGACTGTGGCCTCCGTTTCCCCTTGAGCCTTCCCACCTGGCAACAGCCCACCCTTTTCTTGGCAGGTTGATCGCATGGCTCCTGCACAGGCTGGAGATGGCCTTGCCGCAGCCGGCGCTCCCTGGGAAAGCTAAAGAGCAGGTCAGTGCTGGGCCCGGGCTGTGGCAGGGAAGCCGGGGGACTGGGAGCTCAGGTAAAGGTGAGATGGGTGGCCTGGGTCTCTGAGGGCAGGAGAGTGCAGTGACACAAAGACCCCGGCCTGCCTACCTGTGCAGCACGTGCTCATCCTGCACACACCCTTGGAGATGTGGTGGCTGCAGACAGGGAGATGCGGACCCAGCCCACTGTCAGGAGTTCTCAGTGTTTCATGGGGACAGAGAGAGTACAGGTCTGAGGCAGAGCCTCCCAGGGGCATCAAGATGGCTTCCCAGTGGAGGTGACCTCCAAGCTTGTGCAAAGGCCAAGGACAAGCGAGACCCTGGATATTCTGGGATGAAGCGGCACTCCCAGGAAGCCAGCAGGTCCTGGGTGAACTCCTGATGGCCTCAGGTTCCAATATGGGTGGGTTAGGACATCAAGGCCTCTGTTATTGCGTGCTATCCTTCCCTGAGACCCTGGACATTGCCCTTCTTTCTTGAGGAGAGCTAGACATCTTCATAGAAGTACCTCAGCTCAGAGTGGGAGGTCTTGCTCAGTCTTGGCTGGGCAACTTTGGCCTATCTCTGGTGATTGGGGAACCTCAGCTATTCCACCAGAGCAATGGGTTAACAAGCTTGCCACCACCCAGAATTTTTATTGTTTATTTTTTATTTTTTGTGGAACCGGGGATTGAACTCGCTCTTGTGCTTGCCAGGCAAGCGCTTATTCTACTGAGCCAACTCCCCAGCCCCTACCACCCAGAATTGTGAGAAAGCAGGAAAGCATTCTGTAAGGGGAGGTGTCTAGGCCCAGGAGAGAGAAAGGGCTGGCCAGGTCCTGTGCCACTCAAGTACTCAGGGTTCCTTCCTGGCTCCTCTGTGACTGTCTGGGGTACCCTCACCCTGGTTCACTGAGCCACCCCCACCCCCAGTTCTTTCATGGGCTCTGAGCATAGTGGGGACCTTCTTCCCCATTTCATGACATTGGAGGCCCAGAGTGGTGTTTCAGGGTCACATGGCTGGTGTCAGAACCCAGGTGTCTGGACTCCACATCCAGGACCTTCCAGCAGCCCAGCTTTCAAGGATGGCTCCTGTACTAGGGGCAGCTGTGCCAGGGGGCACACAGGGAGCCTAGGCTTGCCTCCATGGGTGCTAGAAGAGGGCAGAACCTGATCAGAGGTCAGCCAGGAAGCCATTAGAGTGTTTTCCTTTTTACCCCATGTAGGAGCCTGGTTCCCCTGAGACGTGTGACGTGCAGACCAGTAAGTGACACATTACTGGGTCCCTGTGTCTACCCCTGGGAGATTGCTTTGTGTCTAAGTGGGGGGTGCACATGGGGTCTCCTGACCTAGAGCTGAAGGGGCCCTACCCTGTCTTTCTCACCTGTGATCAGCCTGTGCTGATAGTCACAGCCCAGCTTGGAGCCGGAATGGCCCAGGCTTGGTGTCTGGCGCCTACCCAGAGAAAGCAGCCTCCAGATGGTCACTCCCTTCCTGCGGGTGCCACCAGAGAGAGCGTCCCTGGCCCCTGGCTTCTGGGTGTGTCAGTTTGGCTAAACATTGTCCTGGTCAGGGGAGAGGAAAGGGGCAAAGCACCCCTGAGGGAATCAGGTCCTGGAGATGCTTTTGACCTGAGAGGGTTGGGGAGGTAATGATGCTTTTTTTTTTTTTTTTTTTTTTTTTTTTCCAACCCTGGCACAGGATGGAGGGCAAAGGCCAAGAAGTGAGGGCAAGGGGCAGAATCTGTCCTTCCTTTACCTCCTAGCTCTGGAAAGGCATGTAGTGGACAGATGTTCATTTTGTGTGTGTGTGGGGGGGGGATCTGGGTTCGAACTCACGAACTTGCACTTGCCAGGCAGGCAGTTGTGCCACGGAGCTATCGCCCCAGCCCCCAGATGTTCATTTGTTCAACAGACATACCAGGCAGCCCTCAGTGTGCCGGTCTGTGGTGGGTTCCAGCAGTGAGCATCGCAGTGTGCTGTCCTGCCCTCAGGCCCTCTAACCCTGGGGCAGGGTGTCCCAGGTGGCTGCCACTGAGCAGGCTCAAGAGAGCTGAAGTCTCTCCTAGGACTTGGGTGCCAAAAGTTCAGGCATTGCCAGGGTTGGTTCTTCCTGATGCTCTGAGGGAGAGGCTGTCCCTTGTCCCCTCCTGGCTTCCACATCCTGGCTGGTCGTCCTCAGGGTGCCTTGGCTCTAGCCACCCTCTGGTCAGGTTCTCCGTGCAGCCTTTCCTCTATAAGCCGGCTGTTACTGGATTTAGGATCCTCCCTAATCCAGGATGATCTCATCTTGAAATCCTTAAATTAATTACATCTGCAAAGATGCTATTTCCAAATAAGGTCACATTCACAGGTAACAGGGTTAGGATCCAGGGGCACCTTTGAGGAGGACACTACAAGCTACTATCTGGGGTGACTTGAGCGGTTGGGGGATGAGTGTGCCTTTTCTGTTCCCCACTCTGTCCTGGCCTCCCCTAGCTGCCAGCCAACCATCCCTCCGCCTGTCCCCCCAGCCACCCACCCTGTCTTCTCCTTTGTTTCAGGGGTGATGGCAACTGGAGGCCTCTGAAACAGGGGAGAAAGGGATCTGGGAGAGCACAGATGGACAGACGGATGGATAGAAGGAAGGAAGGAGAGAAGGACACCCTGAAGAGAAGACTGTCACAGGGGAGGGGGAGAGGTGGCCACTGACTCCTGCCCTGCCTGAGCTGTGAACCTGTGGTTCTATCCCACCACCAACTCTGTCCCAGAGGTGCCTCTCAGGCTGTCTGGCCAGGAGGCAGCAACCAGACCACAGGGAGGGGAAGGCAGGGCACGAGCAGCCAGGAGACGTATGTGCGTGTGCAGACCCACGCAGGCCTCCACAGTGCACCTCGTGTGAGCACTCTAAGCCCTGTAAGGACTCCATTTCTCCTCAAAGTGGTCCTCCGAGGATCTGGCCATACTGTCTTCCTCAAAGGACTGGGCACAACCTGTGACAGCGGCAGAAAGTTTAATTGACATTAAAAATCTTGAGTTAGCACTTTATACCTCTGACTGCATGATGTTCTTGCTTGGAACAAGGGCTGAACCAAGTGTATAGGTTTTAAAGGAGTGCACTACATGGGGTGAATGGTAGTGGGGTTGCAGGAAAGGAGGAACTAACCAGGGTCCTTGAAACCCCAGCTGGCTCTGATGTCTTCGTTTGGGCCAAGAAGTGATTTTAAAATTAGAACTAGTTGTCAACATTTCAAGGCAGGCTTTGTACCAAAGAAGTGACCTGCTCAGAAAGTGGGAAAGGCTGGCTGTGAGGGACCAGCACTGAGCTCCTGAGGACTTGCGAAAACAGTGGCCCCGCCCCTTCATTTGTACCTGTTATCTGACTTTGGCTTTATGTCCCTGAGGTCTCTAACTGGCAGTGAAGGGAGCGCAATTGCAAGGGAGGAAATAAAGTGAGAAAATGCCCTGAGGTAAGGGTGATTTGGAGAGTGCTGGGCCTGGCAGCTAATCTGAGCCTGAGTGCTTGATGCTGGAGGTGAAGCTAGAATCGTTGGGGCCTGACTGGAGGAGCCTGGGCTCGAGGGGAGCCTCAGCAGGCACAGGGTGAGGGAGAGGCTTCCCAAAGATTGCCCTGGGGCTGAGCAATCTTGGGGGCAGGGAGAGCAAATAAAGCAACAGGGAGCTACTATGGAGAATGTGGCACTCCTAGACCTCATCGTTAGAATGTGACTCACCTGATGGGAGGGGCTGGTGCCTGACTTCTAGAAATGCCCAGTACATGAGAGGCCAGTGCTTCAGGAACAGGTCTGTCGGACTAGGGAGAGCAGGCAGGAGCAGGTGTTATGACCCAGACCTGCCAGAGAGGGTGGCTTGTAGCCAGTGCTCTGGCTTTGTCAGTGACCCTGGGTCTAGGAGTGGGGTGGGGTGGGGTACCTAGAGCCTATGTACTCTGACTCCCACCTGCTACTTGGGCAGCCAGGATATTCTTCATAGGGTCTGGACTTCAGGGGAGGACAGTGACTTCTTGGCAGAATATCTTTCCCTCCTGGTTGGGGACTTCAGGCATCATCCTCTTCTCAGAGCTGTCTATAATTTGGGGGCAGTCTAGGGTGGCCTCATAGGTTTGCTGCAGAGACAAAAGGTCCTATCCATAATATTTAAAAAGAAATAGTTAAATGACAAAGCAAAGATAATGTCGCCCTTGAGGATGGCACCCAGTGCAGAGCAGCTCTCAGTGCCAGTGGGGCACGCAGGGGTTTATTTATCGCCTGGCACAGTGCTCTGTGGAGTTGGGAGTGAGCCGGGCTCAACAACCCAACACCCTGGGCTCCACCTCCAGCTTCCTGTGTGGCCTGGCTGGCTTTTCGGTCTCTAACATGCAGACAGTACTGTTCTCTCTTCCTGGTGCTGTAAGAGTAACAAGTCCTCCTCTGGCTGGGAAAATTTCTGTGTGCTGGTTGTTTCCTGCTGTGCCAGGCATCAACTTGCAGGAGCTCTCAGAGCGCAGAGGCTGCAGCACTGTGGATAGCAGCATGGAATGGCTCGTGCAACACGCCCCTCTGGATTCAGGGTTGAAGCTTCCCTCAAACCCTCCAGGGATGCCAGGCCCCAGGGATGTTAGTAGCACCAGAAGAGCCAGGACCTACCATGGACACACATCCTTCAGGGTGTGCAGAGAGCTTCCCTGGGAAGTGGGGATGGTATCTGTACTCGGAAGCTGGGAATCCGGGGCCTGGTCCATGGGAAGCACCCCGTAAAATAAAGAGATCATCTATTTGTAAAACAGGGCTAAGACATTAAAGCATAGAATGAAGTGGGAATAATAATTATTGCTGAGGCTTAATGGAGCTGCTGACAGGCAGGTGGCAGTGCCTCTACCACAGATGTGCTATCAGGCCTGAGGGCCTTTATGCCCCTGTGTCCAGGGGAGTGCTGCCCTCGCTCCTTATCCAGTGCACTAATGGCGTCAATCCTTCTGGTCTTCCAACACAGGCCTGGCTTGGGAGCGTAGCTGTGCCTCCAGTTACTGCCTTTGTTGTTGGCTGTGCCATGAGCAGTAGCTTTCAAAGTCTAAGCCTGGAAGCCAGCTTCCATTTAGTCACTGTCACTGACTAATGGTCAGCTTGAAGGCCACCAAGACCCCCGGAAGCCTTGGGGACATGTGGCATCCAGGAAGTCTGCCCCTTGCTTGGTGGACTTGGGTTCGTGACACTCTGCTGTACTCATTTCTGCCAAGCCTACAATCCCAGAGGGTCAGGGTACATGAGGAATGCTGAAAGTCAGACTTGCTTCTGAATGTGGGACTCCCCCTCACCCCCTTGAGAAATCCTAACTCCCTTGAAGGGGTCTTCTAGGGCCAGGCATTCAGGAAGGACTACCTGCAGCAATGCTGAGCTTATGGGTATGCTGTCACCAGAGCCACCCTGTACCTGGGTATGGCAAGGTGGCTCCATGCTGCACCTTTTGACATCACCTACAATGCTATAGTGTGGGGTACTTTCTTTTCCAGTACAAATTTAGAAGGAGGCCTCAGTGAGAAACAAACTTGATCCACCATAACCAAAGCTCTAGCTTGAGCGCAAAAGGGACACAATGATGGAAGGACATTGGTGAATGGCTGTAAGCCCAGTGGTCAGCAGTTGCACTGGTCAGGGTACCCTCCTTGCCCCCTGCTTGGCGAGGAGCTGATATGCTATTGGCCAGGGCCAAGGCTCCATCTGGGGTCCTCGAGGTGCAGGGGTCCAAGCCCACTGTCCTCATATCCCATAAAGCCCCCCTCTGTGTTCCTGCAGTCAGCATCCTCCCCACGGAGCAGGTGGAGCCTGACCTCATACTCGAAGAGGTAGACCCTCACTGGGAGGATGCCAAGCAGGATGGCAGCACCAGCCCACAGGAGACGGAGGCAGCTCTGGCGTATGAGGACGAGAATGAGGCTGTGGCAGAAATGGATGAGAATGAGGCCATGGCGGAGATGGACCAGAATAGGACTGTGGTGGAGATGGACGAGAATGAGGCCATGGCAGAGATGGGCCAGAATGAGGCTGTAGTGGAGATGCACAGGTGAGGAGCCAGAGAAGTCCTGGGAAAGGATGCAGTAGCAGGTACAGAATCCCAGAGGTAAAACATGGCATGGAGGCCAGGTGTGGCGGTGCATACCTATAATCTCAGCACTCTGGGAGGCGGAGGCAGGAGGACGGCAAGTCCAAGTCCAGCTAGATGATTTAGCAGCTCAGTGAGACCTTATTTCCAAATAAAAAATAAAAAGGTGTTGGGAATATAGCTTAGTGCATAGGGCTTGGGTTCAGTCCCCAGAACTAGGAGAAAAAAAGAAAGACACAGAGAGGACCCAAGCCTGCCTCCTCTGGTTCATCCCATGGGTACATAGGCTACCAGGCTTTTCTGCCCCATTCTAGAGACAACATGTGTGACTACAGTATGTATCCCCTCTTTTGTGCATAAAAGGTAGCATATCATATGCACACTTCTGCACCTGTCTATATTTGTTCAATTAATATGCGTTAAGGCCCTTCCACATGCTGTACATCCATCTATCATAGAAACATACTGTAATCTATTTCATCTGCCCTCACTGATGGCCATTTAGGTTCTGTGCTAGCTTTGTTACTGTGACAAGATGCCTGAGGTAATGAACTCATATAGAAGGAAGATTTCTTTTTGCTTTACAGTTTCAGAGTGTGGTAGTTTGGCCCAGTGCTTTTGGGCCGTTGGTGAGGTAGTTCAGCAGGGGAAGTGTGTAGTAAAGCAAAAGCATTTAATTCGCATCAGGGTCTGTGCCTTCCAGTTGCACCAGTCTGGGGAGCAAGCCATTAACGCCTGGCTTTGGGGAAACTATTTGTGATCTAACTGTAAGAAGGTGATTCCCACATTTTATTTCTATGAACAATTCTGTGGAAGTCCTCTGGTGCGTGCGCGTGTGCGCACGTGCACATGTGCCCACTTCCCCAGGGTGGATCTCTAGGGGGTGTGGGGTCATCAGATGCAGGAACAATGATAGTGACTGCCAAATCACCCTCCTAGGAATGGCACAAGAGAGGGTGGGGAAACTGAGGCTCAGAGAGGCTCCAGGTCTGACTGAGGGTCACCACAGGACGTGGGGGCCAGGAGAGGCCCCTCATATATCTGGACTAGAGAGAGCCTGGGGTCCTGGTGGGATGCATGGGGGTGTTCCTAGGCCAAGCTTTGATGGAAGGGTCCAGGACTGGTCCTGGGAGTTGTGAGACATGCTACAGAAATGGGGAGCAAGAGGTAGACTCAGGGTGATTGTGGTGGGCTCACTCCTATCTCCAACCCCAATTCAGGGAGCTGCCCCTGATTCAAGAGGAAAAAGAAGAGGAGGACGGTGAGGAGGAGGAGGAGGAGAAGGAGAAGGAGGAGGAGAAGAAAGAGGAGGAGAAGGAGGTGGAGGCGGCTCAGGAACCTGCGTGAGTCCCTCTGCTTGGCTAAGGGCTCTCCCAGGGAGGTGGGGCTCGGCAAGAAGCTGCAGGCCTCCTGTGGGGACTCCCCACTGTTCCTGCAGCTGTGTATCTGGTGTACCACCTGGAGGCTGACCAGAGACAGAGGCAGAAACTGGGCTCTCCACTATGCTTATATTGGACCCTTATTCACTACTCAACAACCCCCCAACACACAGTCATGCGCATACACTGGTGTTTTCTCCTCCCCACCCCTCAGAGCCTGTGACAGTGCCAGGTGCACAGTAGGCACTAAATAAGCATTGGCTGAATGCTTGGATGGTTACATAGATGGATGCACACAGTGGGCCCACAGTGCTTGCCTCTGATTAGCAGAGCCAACGCTGTCCCCCCCTCGCACATGCCCCATCCATCTTGTGGTTTCCTCTGAGGCTGTCCTGGATTTCTCTCTGTTGTCTGCTCCTGGCTGATGGGCCACCCCTGTCCCCAATCCAACAGTAAAACTCAGAGAAAATACAGGCTAACAAAGGAGAGCAATGAGCACAGGGGAAGAAGACTGTGGCCATGTGGGCAGACAGAGCTGTGGGACGCTTGGCTGAGGGGGTGAGGAGGAGACAACAGAGGTGGGCAGCTGAGCCCCGTCAGGTGTGGCAGGGGGTGGGCTGGAGCTGTGAGGTAGTAAGGTCAGGCCCCAGAGCCTAGCAGGGCTGGAGGAGATGGCCAGGAGGTGTGGGGACAGAGAGGAGAGGGACCTGGACCAGGGATGAGAGAAGGATCTGGAAGCGGTCAGAGTATGGGAGCCTGGGGTCATGTGGAGAAGTGGTTCAAGGAGCAGCCTCAGAGAAGGCTCTACAGGCCTTGGGCTTGAAGGTCTGTGAGCAAGAGGACAGTGCAACAGGGCCACTGTGTTGGACAGAGCTTGAAGAGGTTGGCAGTGATTCTGGGAGAAAGTTAGTCTGTCCTCTGCTCCAGGTTCCTTGCATTATTCCCTGTCCTCTCACACTGCCCACCATAGTGACCCCTGGCCCACACCTTCTGCCCTGAGCTGTCCCTCTGACCATAGCCCATGTCAAGGTAGCATCATGGCTTTGCCACCAGAATGCCACCTTGTTCCTGTTAGCTAAGTGACCCACCCAGAGCTCCTGTGTCCCTAGCAAGGTGCTAACAGGAGCCCCCAGCACGTGGGGCTGCCTCTTGGCAAAGGGCCAGCAGTGAGAAGGACATAGTACGGCCAGCCTGGAGAAAGGCCCTGTCCCCATCCACAGCCACTGAGGTCTTCATGTCCAAGGGTTAGACCATGAGTCCAACACAGGACTTCAGGGCCTGATGCTTGCTGGGTGTCACCCTCACTCAGTTCTGTCCCATCTCTCTGGGCAGGAGGCACAGGCCCTGTTGACCCACAAGGCTGGGGAGGTCACAGCCTCTGGAATGCTGTCCATTCCATCCACAGGTGCCTCTGATTTGTGACATTATTCTTATACTGGAAGAAGCTGCTTCCCCCATTCTCCCCCGCATCTGTCTTTCTCCCAAAAATAAAGGGAGACTTCAGGCGCAGGCCAGCCTGCTTGTGCTTCCTGTCTGGCCCTCTGTAGAGGGCACAGCTCTGAGTCCCTCCCGCTAAACCTGTGTGTCTGGCACACAGCCTGCCAGCCCCTAGCCCTGCCACTGCACTGGAGCTGAAGCCAGCTGTGCCCAACACAACAGCTGTGTTTAACACACGTACTCACTGTGCATGTGCTCGCAGAAGGTGGTGCACACGATAGATAGGTGTGCATATCTGCCCAGTATGCATGGACATGCACACTGTGCTGTGCACACAATTGCATGCGCACATAGAACTCACACACTTTCCCCCATGCGTGTGCACACAGGAACCCTGTATGCACCTGCGCCTACCCATACTGACCCTTGGGGTGTGCTCAGAGACACAGGCTCATGCAGGCTGTGGCCATGGGTGCTGCACCTACACCATGTGTCCACACCAAGGTTTACATTTTTAAATTTATATTTCTACATGTGCCATACCTAGTTATTGGGAGCTGCAAGAAGCTAGAAAATTGATCAAATGTGTGTAGGTGCCTAAAACAAACAAGCTACCTCAGTCCTGAGCTAAACATCCTGTGTGATTATAGTTCTCTGGGTGACCTTGTGTCACGTGCTACTGACTTTGTAGAAGTATAAATAAACATAGGTTTTGTTGTGCAGTGGAGTTAGTCTTGCCCATCAGCCAGGCCAGCAACCACTTAGCCCAGCTTTTGTCTTCGTGTCTGTCTTTCTCATTCCTGCCGCTGAGTCTCCCCGGGTAGGACTGTTCACCACAGTGAGATCATCAGATCCCTACACCTAATGACTACCTTTATTGTGGGAAGTTAATACCTGTACATGACGTATCCTCATTCTTTCTGGGTCCCCTTCCTCCCTCCTCCCCACTCCCTCCATCTCTGGTTCTTCCTATTGGGAAATAATTCCCCTACTTTCTCTTATCTATCTATTATTTTGATATATTTATACTTTGGGTTTCTCAACTAAGAGAAATTCTGTGATATCTCAGCTTGTGTGTCCAATTTATTTCACTTATTATTATGTTCTCAAAGTGTGGCCATTTACCTATTGGTGACTCATTTATTCTTCTTTATGGCAGAGCAGTTCTCCATTGTATACAAATGATACATTTCTTTATTCATTCATTTATTGAAGGAGGTGTAGGCTGCTTCCAAGGGTGAGCTATTATGAGTTGTGCTGCTATAAACATGACCCCTGCAGTATGATGCCTCTTTTAGGAGGATACCTAGAAGACGGGGAGCTGGATCAAATGCGATTTCTATTTTTAATATTTCCAGGAACTCTCTATATGAATGTCCACAATGGTTGTACTAGTCTACATTTCCACCAACAATGTAGAAGGGTTCCATTTGCCCTACAAATTGCCGTCATTTGCTATTATTTGATTTTTTTTGTCTTTTTTTTTTTTTTTTTTTTTTTTTTTTTTTTTTTTTTTTTTTTTTTTTTTTTTTTTGAGGTAGAGTCTCACTATGCAGTTCGGGCTGGCTTTGAGCTCACTTTTGTAGCCCAAGCTGGTCTTGAACTCACACTGATCCTCCTGCCTCAGCCTCCCAAGATTATTTGATTTCTTGATGACAACTATTTTTTTCTGGAGTAAGATGGGATCTCAGCAATGCTTTAATTTGTACTTTTGTAATGGTCAGTGATGTTGTACTTTTTTGATATATTTATTAGTGATTTGTACTTCTGAGACCTATCTATTCATTTCAGCTGCTGATGTTTTATTTATTTATTTATTTAATCTTTTTGAGATAAGGTCTTGCTATACAGTTTAGGCTGGCCTTGAGCTCATTTTTGTAGCCCAGACTGGTCTTGAACTCTCATTGATCCTCGGGCCTCAGCCTCCCAAGTGCTAGGATTATAGGCGTGCACCACCATGCCCAGCTCAGCTACCCATGTTTTGATTGGGTCTTTTATTGGTTGATTGATTGATTGATTGCTTCTTTTTTTAACATTGTTTTTTTGGGCCTTTTATTTTGGAGAGGTATAATTTTTTGAAAATCTTTATGTATTCTAGATGCTAGTATTCTGCCTGAGGAATAGCTGGAAGAAAAATCTCCCATTTTGTAGAACCACACACTCTTCACAAGAATTTTACTTGTTTTATTGTCTAGCAGATTAAATGTTTCTGCTTTAACATGTAGATCTTTGATCCACTTCCATTTTAGTTAAGTAGGTAGCAAGCTATATGGGTTTAAACTTAATCTTCTAAATGTGCATAACCAGTTTTCCCAGTGTCCTTCATTAAAAAGGCTATCTTTTTTCCAGTGTGTGTTTTTGGCTACTCTCACACAAAAGTTTGCCAGAGTTTTAAATTCAGGGAACTGTTGGTCTCTAGGCCAGAAGGAACAAGATTACTGCACTGACAGAGTGGGTGGATTCAAGATGAGGCCAGAGAGTCTGAGGCTGTGATGGGCAGAGCTGGACTGTCACTGTCTGGGGAAGGATGCTCTGGGCCAGCTTTGCAGAGGCATAGGTGACTGATGACGCCAGGGCTCTGGCATTGCAGAGGGTCGCCTAGCAACCCCGTCTCTTCAGGCAACAGCTCGGCTTTTCCTAGCAACTGTGGCCTTTTGGTCCTCACCTGGCCTCCCTGGAGACACTTCTGCAGAGTTCCCTGCACATCCTCTCTATCTGACTAGAAGCAGGAACATTTGGAGGCTCAGCTGCAACCCAGCCGCACTGCCTGGGGAGCTGGTTTCCTGGCTGAGCAGGGGCTCGCCAAGTCTCTGTATGTGGAACCAACCCCAGGCCTGGGATAAGTAACCCAGACCCCAGCTGAACTCCTCCATCATGGGCGTCCTTGCTGGCAAAGCCAGACAGACCCAAGTAGGTGGCTGCTTCTGCCTGAGGGCTCCCTCCTTCCTTCCTTCCTTCCTTCCTTGGGGGTCTGCATTCTAGGGAGAGGGAGTCTGCTGGAGGCCATGTGAAGACTTACTTGGGGGCACAGCTTGCTAGGGGGTTGGGAGAGGAAGAGAGGACTAATCACCTGGTAAGCTAGCTGCTGCTACTAACCCTGCCTTAACTTGGAGGCCAAGGGCTTTGGAAAGTCCAGCTCAACTGGACCTTGATCCTCTGCTGGGAGATCCCTGAGAGCTGGGTATTTTCTAGAGGTGGGCACAGGGTGGGGTGGGGGATGCAGGTTGGATGCAGGCCCCACCCTGATAGCCACTATGGGGCTTGCTAGGTGCATCGGTAACTGAGGCTGTTTGTGTAAAATGTTCTGTCCATGTGGGTGATTTCATAACTGGGCTAAGAATAATGCAAATAATAATAATAATAATACCAGGAGCCAGCTGATTGGGACTTTATCCAGGCCACATACTGTGCTAGACAATCAGGATGGTAGGTTCTGTTGTTAGTCCCATTTCACAGACGGGGCCCAGATGCAGAGAGGGTGCCCTGTGCGGCCAGAGCTGCTGCACCATGCAGTGCAGAGGGAGTGGTTCTTTTTTTTTTTTTTTTTTTTTAATGTATAACATAAATATTTGCTTATAGTATACTTTAATTCCCAATGCACATTCAATGACAGACTAAAATGTACATTCTTTTATGATAAACCAGAACATCTATTATCCCAATAATTACAAAAAGAAAACATACAAAATTAGTATTAAGGGACTTCCTTAATTAAAATTATAGCCGGGCGTGGTGGCTCACGCCTGTAATCCCAGCACTCGGGAGGCTGAGGCAGGAGGATTGGTGCGAGTTCGAGACCAGCCTGGGCTACAAAAGTGAGCTCAGGACCAGCCTCAACTGCATAGCGAGACCCTGTCTCAAAAAGACAAAAAAATAAAAAAATAAAAAATTATAAAACTATATATGTATGTATATCCTTTTATTTCCACTCCACCCTTTGGCTGAATTTTACTAATATCTGCCCTTCTTAATCCTTCTGTTATGAAAGGCATCACTCCCTAGTCACTCAAACCAAGGAGTCACTCCTCCTCCTTGACCCCCCCATCTATACTCATGAACTATTAATAAGACATCTTTTTATATTTCTCTGGAATTAATCTCTTCTTCATTAGAGTTCTCTTTTGCAATTCCATTTCTTCACACATGTGGCATGTAAGACTTTAACTGTTCTGTTCCAGTTTTTTCTTCTTCAGTCAGTGGTAACAGCTCCACGTCTGTTTGCTTTTGTAGTTCTTGTATCACAGCCATAGTCTTATTCAAAGTAGTATAAATGTGGCTCTTAGTCTCTTGCTATTCAATAGCAACAGGTTTAAAACGTGCATACAAAGTTTGGTATCGAGACTTTATCATTGACAATTCCTTTAAGAGAGTTACTGGATTTTTAGTTTATTGCATTTCTCTGTATAAATAGCCTTAGACAAATAAGCTTGACTTTTATGCAGTTATTCACAGCTTCCAAGTCATAAATTGTACTCTCCTGCTGAATCATGATGATTAGATTTGATTTCATATTCCAGCCTGTACTGAATGTAATCCAGATCAGAGTCAGCTTTCTGGAACATCAGTTCCAGCTTATCGACCTCCGCCTCCATGTTGAATAGTTCAGAGGGAGTGGTTCTGTCCTGTGTTGGGCTGGTTCCAGAGGGAATGCTTGGTGCTGTGGCCAAGGAAAGTCCCAACTAATTTTGGGAAAGGCCCTCGTTAGCCTGTTGGGCCAGGGGTGCCAGCCACAGCACCTAGTTACATTTCGGGACATATGAGAATGGGTTTAATTTTGTTACTCTTGTTTCATTTTATGGGGGTTCTGGGGAAGAAACCCATAGCCACACACATCCTGGACAAGCCACTGAGCTTTATTTCCAGGCCAAGATTGTTCTAAAATAAGCCCACAAGGGGACTACCCACTCTGGATCCCCTCCTGTCCCTCTCTTGAACAGGAGTTTTCTTTCCCCTAATAAATCTATTCTGCTCATAACCTCCCAAATAATAATAATAATAATAATAATAATAATAATAATAATAAAAAATAACAATAATAATAATAGTAAGTTCACAAGGCTGGATATGGTGGCACACACACGCAATCCCAGTATGTAAGAGGCTAAGGCAGGAAGAGTTCATCTTTCCAAGTCAGCCTGAGCTACATTGCAAGACCTTGTCTCAAAAAAAAAAAAAAAAGAATTTTTAGGTAGAAAGTGTTGCAAGATATAATGTCAATATATTAGTCTTCATATAGATGTAGGCATAGGAATATTTGCCATAGCTCTTTGCGGGGGGAGGAGCCTATCAAACTTACCATGCCTAGGAGCTGCGAAAGTCAGAATGCAGCCTTGCCCCTGGGATTGGAATCTATAAAATGAATTTCTTCTCCTGACCATTCAGCTCCTTCCTGGTGGAAATAAAGTGACTTGAGCACTTGGGTCACTGGGACACTTGTCCCATGGGGCCATATAGATAGATGCCCAGAGGGGCAGCAGGAGAGCAGTGAGCACAGGCTCAGAGGCACCATGTCTTTCAGGCTTCCTTGTACAGGCTGTGTGACCTGGGCCACCCGTCAGGCCTATAAGGGTTGTTTGGGTGCAAATTCAGGGAGCCCATGTATGTGCAGTGCTTGGCGCCGGGCTGGCACACAGCCCAGGCTGAGCTCCCAACTGGCTGGTTCCAAAGTGACTGAGCCACACCTCTGTCCCTCCTCACTCACCTCAGGACCATATAGATTTGGCCCCTGGACGGAGAGGGGGTGAACCTTGGCTTCTGCTGGGCAGACACTTATCAGATCCTCCATGGGTTCCTCGGTGACAGGAATCTGTTAGGAAGCAGAGACTGATTCTAAGTGCAAAATTCACATGAGCTCCTGGTCTTTTAATTTTTATTATTTTCAAGACAGGATCTCACTAGGTAGCTGAGGCTGGCCTCACTGTGTGGATCCTCCTGCCTCGGTGTCCTGTGTGGCTAGGATATTCCAAGTGTGCATCAAGATGCCTGGCCTCGGCCCCTAGGGTATTTCTTGTTGTTTGTTTCTCAGTACTAGGGATTGAATGAGGACCTTTGCACCTCATCCCTTTTTATCTTTTTTATTTTGAGACAAGGTCTTTCTAGATTGCTAAATTGCCCAGGATGGGCTTAAGCTTGCAATCCTCCTGCCTCAGCCCTTCAGAGTGCAGAGATTATAGGTAGGTTTCTCTGTGCTTGGTGAAGCCTTTGATCTTTTTTAATTAATTAATTAATTAATTAATTGGCGGGACCGGGGTTTGGACTCACGCGACCTTGCACTTGCCAGGCAGGCACTGGTGCCACAGAGCTATCGCCCCAGGCCCCCTTTGATATTCTTTAGAGAAGGGTCTACAGGGTGTTCAGGGTCGCACTACTAGATCAGACTCATAGTGATCCACCTGTTTATAGCCTCCCAAGAGCTGGGATTACAGGTGCACGCCACAGTGCTCTATCTCAATTGCTGTCTCAGCATGTCCAACGGGCAGGGCCAGCATGGCAGGCCCAGGGATCGAACTCCTGGCCATTTTAATCCACTGAGCTATTTGACTGGCCCAAGCCTTTGATCTTCAGTCATCATTTTAATCCAGAAATCACACTAGGAGTCTAGGGGCCCAGTTTAGCCTGGGGACAGGTTCTTTGTGATATTTACATGGTAATATTCAAATCAGTTTGAATTAAGTATCAGAGTCTATTGAGAAACTCTACCTTTGAACCTAGGACTTAGCTTCCTTTCAAAAATTAGAAGGCTTGGCCGTGCTGGGTCTCCAGTCCAAGGGGAGCAGGCTGCTGCTTTCAGATGGACACAAGTTCTCCCATCCACGACACTCCTTGCTGTCCCCCACAGCCTCATCTTGCCCTGTCACTCCTAGATGCCTGCGGCCTGGGCCAGGGACTGCCGGCATTTCTGACAGTTGCAGTATGGCTCTGATCTCAGGGAGCAAGAACTGGGGGTGAGGGCCAGAGATTGCACGGTTTTAGCCCGGTCAGCTCATGCCTGTGGTCCTCACTCTCTGACACCCTACCCTGCCTACAGCCCCAAAGTGGCCTGAAGGCTCTCAGGGGAAGAAGCATGGGCATGTGCTTTGGACAAGTACGTTGCCCTGTGGGCCTCTCAACCCAGCATCCTGCATGCTTTTCTTGGCAAATGTTGTCACCCCTCCCCAGATGTCCTTCCCACCTTTCCTTTGTTTTAACATCATCAGCCTTGAGGCTCCACTCACAGGCCACCTTCTCTAGGAAGTCTCCCTTCCCAGGAGAGTCATGGCATGCCCCGTGGTCCCTGGCTGAGGACACCCAAGAGGTGGCGATGGTCATGGGGACCCTGCCGTGGGAGCATTATCACGTGGGGACCTGACACTGGGCATCTCTGTCTCCCTGCTCCTGGCCCAAAGTGTGGCTGTCAGCAAGAGTCAGGACATACTGAGCCCCTCTAACTTCTGCTCTTTCCTGCCAGTTCTCTGGGTCTCAGTGTCCTGTTGGATAGCTGTTTGGTAACCAAGGTGACTGTGGACCAGAGCAACATAGACAAGGCGCAGTCCCAGAAGACCTTGCTGCAGGTAGGGAGTCCACAGGCGCCTGGCACTAGCAGGCCTGGGCTGGCATTGGTGAAGGACTGGGCTTGTCCACTGACTGCTTTTAGTGGGATGGGATTCATCTGGTGAGGTGCCTGTGGGACAGAGGAGGAGTGTGGTGGTCACACTCTAGGGGTCACATGGTGTCAGGAGGGGTCTTGGTGGACAGCTGAACTGGGCTCAAGTCAAGTGACCACCCTTTGCTCTGTGGCCACCTATGGAAAATGGGATCCCAGATGCCTCCTGGGCATTTGTAAGAAGATCCAAAAGGAGTGTGCACTGGAAAGTGTGCGGTGGGGTAATGGGTGCTATCAGGAGCATGACCATCCTGGCTCCTGCATCTTTTGTTTCTTTTCAGGAGCCGCAGGAGGAGGCTGCAGCCACCTACTCCACAGGTAGGTGGGGGCTGGAACTGTATATACCAGAATCTCCAGGAAGCCTTTAGTCTGGGGCATCCATTCCCTCCCTCTCTCCACCTCCTCCCAGCCTGATCCCCCCCCCCCCCCCCCCCCCCCCCCCCCCCCCCCCCCCCCCCCCCCCCCCCCCCCCCCCCCGCCAACCAGCCCTGTCCTTAGCAAAATGCCATCCTCTGTGTCTTGGGGCCACATTGTCACAGCCAGATGACATCTCTCAAAAGTCACAGGGGAATGGCAGAGGCCCTAGGGCTCCCAGGGAGGCTGGGGAAGCCGTGCCTCTGCCAGCCACCCCTGTCCTCTCCAATGGGAATGCAACTCCTGGAATTACGAGCCAGGGCCCAGCAGAGTCTAGTAGGGACATAGCATACTGGGCACAAGTGAGACCAGAGCTTGCGGATGGTGTGTGCCAACTCCCATTTCTCTCTGAGCTTGCTGAGCATGCTGGGCTCTACCTCACACATGTACTTCTTTTCAATTTATACCCTGCCCAATGCTGAGTGCTCAGAACCATGGAAAGAAGCTACTGAAACCTAGCAGTGGCCAGGCCATTGCACCCACAGGCTTGTGATGTGGTGTGCCTCACACACCTCCGTGTTCCTCCCAACACTGGTGCTTCAGCCAGCTCATGGGGCAGACCAACCTTTTGACAGATGACAAAACCGAGGCTCACTATGTACTGAGTTTGTCCAGAAGTTCTGCCTGTCTTCACTCCTGACTCCTCTCCCTCTCCTTACTGTGTGATCCAGAGCCAGTTTGGTGACTTCTTTGAGTCTTGGTTCCCAAATAGAGACAAATGGAACAACAGCAGTACCCACCTCATGGGCTACTGGAGGAGGAGCAGAAACAGCATGTCAAAGGCCCCCAGCATAGTGGGTGGCTCTGAGGGAGGAAGTTGATAACAGAGATGACCACTGAGATGGCCCTGGCCCCTGTGCTAAGCCAGCCAGTCTTTGGAAAATGTGCTCTGTGAACTTCAACAGGACCCTGGAGGGACCTCCTAGCCCAGGCCTGCTGCTGGACCTGCACTCAGTGGGCCGTGCAGGGCCAGACGGGTGTAGTGGGGATGGCTGCAGGTGACTTGCAGGCAGGCGATGTGAGAGCAGAACTCTGAGAAGCGCTGAGGCGTAGCCCTTTGCCCCTCACACTCAGAAGCATGGGCCTACGTCCAGTAGTCTTGGTGCCCCCGGGAGCTGAGTGGAAATGCAGAGCCCCTGACCTTCCTCAGAGCTGCAGAATCCTTACTGATGTTGTCACAAGACCTCCTGGGATTTTGATGTAATGTTTTATTAATATATATTAAGTTTATAATATTGAGTTTCAATCCCAGCACTTGAGAGGCTGAGGCAGGAGGATCAATGTGCATTTGAGACCAGTCTGGGCTACAGAAGTGAGCTCAAGGCCAGCCTGAACTGCATAGCAAGACCCTGTCTCAAAAAGACAAAAAAAAAAAAAAAAAAGAATATCGGATTTCACTATGGCGTCTTCATACATCCGCATGACATATTTTGATCATGTCCATCTTCCCGTTGCCCTCTTGTCTATTCCTTATTCCTTCCTTTATTCCCTCTGCTTGTGCAATAATAGGCTCCCTTCCACTTTTATGTCATCTTTGGCTTTTTGTTTTGTGTTTTTTTAGCTCTCGCATATTAAGGAAAACATACAATATTTGTCTTTCTGAGTGTGGCTTATATCATTTCAAATGATGACCTCCAGTTTCCATTTTCCTGCAAATGATGCTGGTTCTTTATGGTGTAATGAGAGCCCCTGGTGATCCTCAGTACACCTCGGTTTCCTTATCCCTTCACCCACCGATGAGCTACTAGGCTGCTTCCTTATCTGGCTATTGTGAATTGTGCTACAATAAACATGGGCGTACCGAGATCCCTAAGCACGCTGACTTCCTTCCTTTGGGTGTACACCAAGGAGTGGGGTAACCAGATCCTGTGGTAGTTTTAGTCTTTGGAAGGCCCTCCAAATTGATTTCCATAGTGGTAGTACTGGTTTACATTCTCATGGAGGAGACTTTAAAATTCCTGATCTGGCCTCACCTAGACCATAAAGTCAGATTGCTGGGGACAGGCCTGACTGTCAGGAATGCTCACCTCTCCTTGGATCATCCCAATATGCAGCCTCGTTGGGACACCAGGACTCCAGAGAAACTGACTGCTTTTGGATGCGAGTGAAATTAATTGATTTCTAGGGTTTTTTTGGACTAGAAAATTCTACTGGGCTAAGAACAGCTGAGCCCAAGGTTCTGCAGCTCTGGAAGATTATACATAGTAGGTTCTGTGAGTCTGGTTCTGAACCTAAGATGGGAAATGCTGCTGTGCCTGGTAAGCAGAGAAAGCATGAGAAACTGCGGGTAGCTGGTGCTGTCCCTTGGAGCTGCTAGGTGGGCCTGCCGCATGCTCAGTGACTTCTGGTGAACTTCAGGACAGGCATGGTGTTCACCTTGCAAAGGGCTACTGCCAACACAGGGGAGCACCAGGCTGCTCTGCACTGGCCCCACTTACGTTATCCTCCTGTGCTGTGATTGCAGTCCCTAGGGTCACGCCTGCCTGCGACCTTCTGGCCCCAGCACCATGACTAACCCAGGCCGTGACATGGAGCTCAATCGCCTGGTCCAGGACCAGCCACCTAGCCAGATGGTCCCCGGGCCTGGTCCCCTAAGCCTGGCCGAGCACCTCCCCAATGTGCCCAGCTACCGCCCCCCCATCACCCGCATCCCTGTCCTCATCTCCCGGAGAACAACCTTGTCCAACTCCAGCTTCGCCAAGGAGACCAGGAGCTCCATCTGCCGCCTAGGTAGTGTGACCTCGCTGCCCAGTGCCCCGGGGCTGTGACACGTGCTTCTGCATGGCGTGGCCTGTCTTCCTGCGTGGGGGTGTGGTCATGGGTGGGACCACAGTGATGATCATGAAAAGCCACCCCCTCTTTCTTTATCCTGCTTTGCAGTGGTCAGTTGAGGGATTTTCACCCTTTTCCTTCCATGCATAAAGTTTCAGTTAGCAGTTTGTTTCTTTGGGTTACATTCTCGCTTTGCACCATCATTTTTTATATATGCAGTCACTTGCACTCTAACAAGTCACTCACTTGGATCCCCAAGCCATGAAGTTTGAACACAGAGCTGATGAAGGGAGTGAGCACAAGGAAAGAAGGGAAATAGAAGAGGAATGGTGTGGGTACTGCAGACAGAATCTGCTGACCCTGAGAGTTTGCTGAGAGCTGAACTTTTGGGGGCAAGGGAGGAAGAGGCCAGGACTGAAAACAGGACCTTGCACAAACTAGGCAAGCACTCTGCCCCTGAGTTACTCCTCCCAGCCTCTTTTCTCCTCTTATTTTGAGATAGAGCCCAGTGAGTTACTTAGGCTGGTCTTGAGAACCTCCCAGCTTGGCCCTCTAAATAATTAGGGAGCCAGACTTCACGAGGACAGCAGATCTCATTTCAGGAAAGGAGCAGCTGCCAGGTGTAGGCAGGCAGTGGGCAGGAGGCATATTCTCAGGGCAGCACAGAGGGAGTGTGTGTCTGGAGCCATTTAATGGTGACAAGGTCCCTGTAGGGGCCTCTGGGCTGGGGCACAAGGTGCTGGGGAAGTACTTGCACTCTAGACTCACCCATAATCATTTCTGGCCAGACCCTCCCCGACCCCCATGTGCCTGTCACCTGTGGCTGACACAGTGATGAGTCTGGGAGGCAGCAGCAAAGACCCCACCTCTTTTCTCTTCTTGCTGGCTCTCAATGGTATGAAGTAGGGAGAGGTGGCACTCAGATCACCCCTGCAACAAGGGGTGCTTCCCTGTAACAACTCTTAAATCTACTTCAGCAGATGGCCCCTGGTTATAGTTACATTCTGGACCAACTCTACTTTTATTTTCTAGGCTCCTTTTACCAGATGCTCTTTTTCTATTTACGTGTATTTGAACAGGGAAACTTCTTATTGCCATTCAAATGGAAAACCAGCACTGCTTGCTATCAAAAGACAACATCAATAGAACAACCACAGACACAGAACAAAATAGTAGCAAGAGCTGCTGGTGGCTGCAGTGGCCATGGGCTCGTGGAGAGTCCCGGAACCTCAGCCCCAAGGGCTTTGCCTGTGTCCACGAGGCCTCAGGCTGGGCAGTGCCAACCTGGGTCCTCCCTCTGGGCATTTGGGATTGAGAGAGAATTAAAAGAGGAGCCACACTCTTGTTCTGTTCTCCTTTCCCTGGTCGGGACATCTCAGACCATCTTGGTCTCCCTGGCCCCTGAAACTCACCCTGGCAAATGTCCCTGGTGGCACTGACCCAGTGGCTGACATGGCAGTGGCACAGTGCATGGTGATTGCAGGTGCTCCGGACAGGGGATTGAGCAGGCACAGCAGCAGTGCTGCTCCCGAGGCGGCGAGGCCGCCTGGCACCGTCTGAGCTGGGTCTGAGTCCTGACTCTGCAGCAGGTGGACTCACAGCCCTGTGCCCCAGTCTCTCTCCCATGTAGACAACAAAGATAACAGTGACCTCTTCTTTGTCAGCATTATTAATATAGGGTAGTGTATTTCTAGACTCTCAGCTATTAAGGAGGCTGAGGCAGGAAGAGTTCAAGGCCTGTCTGGGGAATGTAAGATCCTGCCTCTAAAACAAAAAAGGAATAAATATATATTAAGGCCTAGCAAAATAAATGATGGCATGCACATAAGAGATATTTGCAGAAAATAGTATTATCTAAACCAATTTAATGTAAAGCTATTTTTTTTTTTTTGTCTGTTTGAGACAGGGTCTTGCTATGCAGTTGAGGCTGGCCTTGAGCTCACTTTTGTAGCCCAGGCTGGTCTCAAACTTTCACCAGTCCTCCTGCCTCAGCCTCCCGAGTGCTGGGATTACAGGCGTGCGCCACCATGCCCGGTGTAAAACTATTCTTTATACTTATTCTTTTTTGTACCAGAGATCGAACTCAGGACATTATGCTTGCCAAGCAAGCACTTATCCCACTGAACTATCTCCCTAGTCGTATATACTTTTATTATTCTTAATCTATACCTTAACAGGACATAAGCCAGCATCATTTCTACTTTGAATTCCCACTCTACAGAGCTGGTGGGAAATGGAACACAGTACCAATCTAGGATTTCTCTTCCTCTCCCAGCGGACGGAGGACGCAGGGCTGACCCAGAGCCAGGCAGGGCTTTCGGTGCACCTGCCCCTCCTTGGCTCCCTGAGTCTGTGAGGGTTGCAATGGCCTGGCCGCCCACTCCCCACCCAGCTCACTTCTCCAGGGCTGTGGGGCAGCAGGCTGAGGCCCCTCCTTCCTCCCAGAGCCTGGGGAATTTCTTGTCACCTAGAAAGAGACAATTTTTAAAATTGTTTAAATTTTTAAAAATGCCCTAATTCCTGCTCTTCCCTGGAGGGCTCAGGGTTTAGTGAAACAAACACCAGAAAGCAGCTTCCTTTGGTTTCCACTACTGAAATATAAAATAAGTGTAAGCAACTCCACGAGGTGCAGGTTTCCCCCAAAATGACCACTTAAAAAAACATAGGGTAGAGGGCAGAATGACCCAAAGACAGAGTATTTGCATTTTGGGGTGTGGCCCTCCGTTCCATCCCCAGCACTGGGGGAAAATAAAGATCACAAATCCAATATTTCAGTGCACTCTCCCTCTCCAACCTGGGCCTGGCAGATACGGGGTGCTTCCAGTGTGTGGGGAGGTAAGGTGCCACCCCAACATCTGAGCCTGTCACCATGGTCTCCAAGGGGAGAAAGCAGCTGAGTAGGGCTGTGGGTCTGCAGGGAGGCCCTGCTGCTCAGGCATGGGGCAGGGCCACTGGCACCAGGCCTCTCAGAGGTCCAGAGATGGGCTGCCTGCCGCGATAGTGAGCAAGTTCTACTGAAGCCACCTGCTTTGCTTGGTGAGTGGGAAGCACCACTGTCTGCACTTGAGAGGTGGCCACCCCACAGGCTTGAAAGGCACTGCCACCTCTACCTTTTAAGAGGGAAACCGAGGCTCTGAGAAGGGAAGCAGCTGATCCAGGCTGTGCTAGACCAGGCCCCGGCCCCAGCCTAACCCTTCCCTCATCTCCCTGCTGGGCTTGGCTCTGCTTGTCCTCAGCATGTGTCTCCTCCACCCCAGGCCTATGAGCTCACCTGGGGCCCTGCTGTAGGTGAGGCTGCCAAGGCCCTGCAGCCCCGCACCCTGCATGCAGCTTTCTCAAGGACCTGCCAGGCCCCAGGGACCTGGATTTGCTTCCCACTCAGTGACTGCAGCTCATCTTCCTCTCCCCAAGTGCCTGCCACAGAAGGGCACCCTGAAGTGCAGGTGGAGGACACGGATGCTGACAGCTGTCTACTCATCGAGGAGGAGAAGCCGCCCTCACCTGTGCTGCCACCGCCTTCGCCTGTGAAATCCGACACACTCACTGTCCCAGGCTCGGCTTCAGGGGCACACAGGTGACCTTTTATGCTTCTTCTGGGCTTTCCCCAGCAACATTCCTCCCATTCCATGTGGCCCTTCTTGGGCTCCACCATACTGGCACGTGGCCATCTTGGCCCTCTACTGCCTGACTGTAGCTCCTCCCAAGTAGGATTCATGGCTAAAACTGTACACATTTTTATGTCTCTTGAAATCAATTGGTAGCCAGTTGGTTAGGGTTGCTTCTGGCCAGCTGGGACGAAATAACTAGAAGTGCAGCATGGTGCTTTGTAAGTGGCTGCATTTCCGTTCCAGGGGAGCTGTTGGTGCTCCTTCCGCACTCACAGCATGGAGATTTTTTTCCCTTCATTTCTGCTCACATTTGTGAGCTCCTGAGCAATTTCTGAGGTGAGATCAGGAGCCTGCCAGGATGGCAGGAGATGGATGGATATGGCAAACTTTCCTATTTTAGTGGAAAAGAGACATCATCTCACTGAGCTTAGGAACACAGCACATAGCTCTACCATTGCTTGTGTTTAGTTTTTTAAATTATGCACTGGGCACATTGGAAGATCCAGAATAGTGCTGCCTCAGTCAAGGATGTACACTGCCATTCTCTGGACAGGGGCAGGGAAGTTATAAGGGTAGGGAAGTTCTGTGGAAAGAGAAGTTACACACAGCCTGGGCTGGGGGCCTCTTGGGGGCAGGGAGGGGCCAAGGTGACATGGCTTTTTGCTGGCACATTGAGTCTGTGAGGCTCCCCAGCCCTGTCACTTACCCCCATGCACGCAGTTACTGAACAACTCTGGTTGAGCGAGTGCATGGAGAAGAAGACTATGCGGGCCTGCACCTGCTTCTGGCCCTGAGATGGACAGAGAGCCATTAACCAAATGCCAAACAAGAGCTCAGTTGAACTTACCTGAGCCTGGCCTGCAGGCGGAGTTCTGAGGGCTGATGGGAGAGGCCAGTGGGCACAGCAGTTGGGGACAAATGTTCCTGAGGGCAACTGAAGGGGACCCCAAGGCCTTGGAGAACATAGCTCTGACCAAGAGGCATCAGCCAAATCCTTTCTCACAGTTTAGGCTGACTTGGAGGCTTGATCTAGGAGTGTGACACAAACTCCAGCTTGCCACCTATCAGATGTGGTCCTTAAGGTCAGTTAGGGACCTCACTGGACCTTCCTCTTCCCTCTGGGAGGGGGAAACATGACCCCCCCCTTCTACTGGAATTAGAGGGAAGGTTTACTAGCTGCTGCCCTGAGCTGCTCCACACAGGCTGGGGGTGAGGGCCACATGCAGCCTTGTGCTGCACTCTGGTTCATGCAGGAGGGGGCTCAGGGCTGGGCATGGAAACTGGAGTCTGGGTACCACTTTGAGCCCCAGTGTTTTTAGGCAAGCACTTGTTCCACTGAGCTATCTCCCTGGCCCCCTTGCTTTATTTTGTGCCCCACCTGCTGCACTGGGGATTGAACACAGTGATTTGCCCCACAGTGGGGATTTGCATTGAGCTATATCTTCAGGGTATGTATGTATATATATATATATATATATATATATATATATATATATATATTTGATTAATTTTATTTCAGGAATCAGCACACAGACACAAACTAAATATTTTGCCCTCATTTCTGTTAGCTTTCCCAAGGTTTCCTGGGAAATGTCTAATCCTAACAAGTCCCAATAAAGAGATTATTGCATACAGAATGGGGTGAGGTGGTGGGCACTTCTGATACACTAGTCTAATGAGCAACTTGAAATTTCCAGCTGGGCGTGGTGGCGCACACCTGTAATCCCAGCACTCGGGAGGCTGAGGCGGGAGGATCCGTGAGAGTTCGAGACTAGTCTGGGCCACAAAAGTGAGCTCAAGGCCAGCTTGAACTGTACAGCGAGACCCTGTCTCAAAAAGACAAAAAAAAAAAAAAAAGAAATTCCCTGAAGTGTTTTTTGCCAGCTCCATAGGGAAAAATCTTACTACCACCCATAGCTGTTTATTTTAATACAGAAAAAAAATGAAAATGCAAAGAATAACTTTTTGTTTTCAAATTGAGACAACAATATATTTACAATGGATGGGACTTGGTTTCTATTTTCACCCTTTATTTAGAGTACAGGGCAATATTACAGTTTCAGGTCATTAATAAGTCTCCTGTCCGACAATAAGTATGAGCTGAACTCTAAGAGCAAGTGGCTTTCCAGCTCAGGGGTAGAAGAGAGAATGGGTAGATCCAAGGTCATCTCCCACCTTACTCAGTGAGTTACCAAAACGTTTTGGCTTCAGCTCACTGAAGGCAAGAAGGGCTATCGGTTCTTGGGCATCTGTGTTATCCATGATCTTCATTACAGCAAACCAGAATCTCCAATTTTTCAAATGACTTCTGGCAGGAGAAAATAAATCCAGCCTGACTTTTTAATTAGATGACTATTACAAAATATCCTCCATGAGCTGGCAAAATCTTCAGAGTGACTGGGGGAGCAAGGAGCCTTTCATGTGCTCCCAGGTGTTACACAGTGCTTCCAGGCTGGTAAGTATCAGGCCTGCCAGACCTGCTCATGTGACTCCTCAAAGTCCACATTTACGTAACACGCCTGTGTCATGGTTCCAGCTGCTACTGTGTTCAGGTCATCTTCTGCACCTCGTGTTTTCTCAACAATAACACCAAATGCACTGTAGAGCAAAGCCAGAGAACCTAGAGTATTGGCCCACAGTGCCCCTTGCCTAGTCACTACATCCAAAATCCACACATTTCTTGGCCTGGGCCAGGCCATGGTCTGGGCTTCTTTCAATCCTAGCCAAGGATTGTTCATTGCCCCAAATGCAGCCTCAGTCATGCAACATCCTCCAATGGTAAAGAAGGCCAGTTCAAATCTACGCTGGGTTTTATTAGCTCTAGTCAGTAAAATAAACTCATCATTATCCTGCAGGAGACATCATGGATCCACATTTAAATAAGAAAACAAAGGGTTCATACCCGTTAGCGGAAGTCCGGCCAAATCTGTGTGCGAGTAACCAGCTCCACTGGCTCCAAAAACGCCGGCCAAGCCCCCCATGGTTTTGTTGCTACTGCCCACACCGCCCTCCGTGGTGTCACAGCAAACCTCTGTCCATCTGCCGCCACCGCTGCTGCCTCAGGCCGAGGCACAGAGCTGAGCTGTTGCTCCTGGGCAGCAGTGGGGAAACCCGCGTGCATCTCCAGTTTTTTTTTTTTTTTTAATTTGTTTGAGACAGGATTTCCCTAAATCACTACATTGCTCAGGCTGGGCTCAAACCTGCCATCCTCCTGCCTCAGCCTCCCAGAAGCTATCCTTTAACCAGAGCATGAAGGAGGTGAGTGTGTGAGTGCTGCCCTCCTAGGCAAGTTGGCAAAAGGTAACAGGATAGTTGGTGTCTTCTGGAGCAAATGTGCATGCTCGGTGACCTTCTTCTTGGGTCCCAGTAGAGACCCTGATGAGGCCGTGTGACGCAAGCAATTGTGACATCTGCACAGGGAGGGCCTGGGTCTTGCCCCCAGGGCCCTACCCCCAGCCTGTGACAAGCCCTCTGGGCTGAGTCAGAACCTTTGCTGACTTGGGAAAACACATAGGTCTCAGCAGCTTAAGGTAGCTGGGACAGTTCAGGGCTCAGCTCTGAAGAGCTCTGTAGGGATGTGCTAAGCTCTTGCTCTACCTCAGAAGGAATAGTGGGCCCAGCAGGATGGCTCAGTGGTCTAAAGTGCCTGCAGGCGGCTGCAGGGACCGCGGTTCTATCCCCAGCACCACAGGCTGCACCAGCTCTGCCCTCAGGGCAGGCTGAGCCGGCCATGAAAATAAATAAACAAACAAACAACAGTTCTTTAAAAAAAAAAAAGAAAGAAAGAAAGAAAGAAAGAGCTAGGTGTGGTGGCGCACACTTGTAATCCCAGCACTCGGGAGGCTGAGGCAGGAGGATCGGTGCGAGTTCAAGACCAGCCTGGACTACAAAAGTGAGCTCAAGGCCAACCTGAACTGCATAACGAGACCCTGTCTCAAAAAGACAAAAAAAAAAGGAATAGTGGTAAGAATGAGGGAAAAATAGGTAAGATACAAAAGGCTGGGTCAGGTGGAGGCCTTTTCTCTCTTGAGCAAAGGAGGACTGCCCAAGGACAGAAGAGAGGACTGTCCAAGAAACATGGTGTCAATTTATACCACAGAGAGGTTATTAAGTTTGAAACAGGCTGCAACATCTTGCTTCAAGGATCTCCAGAGTTCTCAGGCTGGCTTCATCCTGCACACGTAATTACATTCCAGTTTCAGCTGCTCCTGACAGAGTTCTCTACAGAAGGGTCAGAGGGAGGCTTTTCTGACTCTTCACTGAGAGAGGCGGGTTGTGGGCACCAGGCTGGGCTTCCCAATTTTCATATGGATTGCAAGGAAATAGCCAAACATCACACACCCAGGTTGAGGGTTCCAGGCAGGTCCATTTCTGGCCAAACTCCACTGACTTGAGTGCCTCAGTGGATGGTAATCATGGAAAGCCAGGTGCCATGGTCTGCTTTCCAGAACTCAGCCACAGCATCTGTCTCCCACAGAGCGGTGGCTGAAGACCCTGGCCAGGTCATCCTGTGTTCCCCCTGGGCTAATGATGGTGTGGGGTTTAATGCCCTGTACCTGGGCCTCACAGCAGGGTCAGCCTCTCTACCTGATCTCTGGTCCTGACACTCCCAGCTTCCCTTTCATCTTCATGTCCCCAAAGCTGGCCCTTCCTCTGGGTCTGACTGTACTTGTTTGCCACATTCTACCCATGTCTGACCCACTCTCGTTCAAGCCCTAAATGTGTCTTCCTACTAGCAGCTGTTCTCACACTTGTCTCTCTGAGCTAACCCACGTACCAACACTTGTGCTCACGACCCTAGTCTCTTAGTTTTATGCGTTAACACCTAGAATTTTGTGTTTTATGTGTTACACATACAAGTCATTAAAAAATGACCGTTCTTGCCTGCACTGTGGTACACAGTGTAAGCCCAGTGCAGTCTGGGCATACTCCCAGATACTCGGGAGGCTGAGGCAAGAGGAGTGTGTGTTTTCAAGTCAGGATTAGTCAACACAGTATAACCCTGTCTCAAAATAAAATTTGAAAAGTCTGGGATTATTGTTCAGTGGTAGAGTGCTTGCCTAGCATGCACTAAAAAGAAGAGAGAGAGAGCATGAAAAAAAAAGGCAGCCTTACTTATGTATATATGACCAACTGCTTGGGAAGCTGAGGTAGGAAAATCATGTGTTGGAGGCAAGCCTGAGTAACTTAGCAAAAGCCTGTTTCAAAACTCAAAACTCAAAACAACAAAGAAAGGCCCACTCCTCCACCCCAGCACTCCGTCTATTAACGTACAAGATGCTGTTCCCTGTGGTAGCTACTGGCCTTGACTGACTGCTCTGTATTTCTACATCAGCTAATTTTATTTTCCTTTAACGAGACTTTTTCTCTGACCTGGGGCTGGCTTTTCTTTTTGGTGGTAACAATTTTTTCCCTCCTACTCTCTTGTCTTCTCAGGTTTTTGGGTTTTCCACCAAAAACTTCTTATTCTTACTGTTAAGGCAGAGGGTGGATAATCCAGAGAATGGATGAACTCCTAAACTGCCAACCTCAGATAGCATCAAGGAGACCCCTTCCATCAAGTCAGTGTCCAGGCTCCAGCCTACAGCCCTCAGGTCAGCAGCAGGCTGAGAAGCTTCTCATCCCTGAGGTCCACATAGTCTTTAGACAGCACTGGCCAATATGCAAAGGCCTCCAAGTGCAGCCAGACTTGAACCTCATGCAGTGCTCAGATAATACTGCTTCCATTTTTCAGGTAGGGAGCCAGGTACTAGGACTCCTGCTAGCTCACACCATCAGCTGGACACAGAACTCCACGGCCTTCTCTGGTGGCTGAAAAGATGGTGTGGTAGAGAACTGAGATTGAGAGCAGCCTGAAAGTGGGAAGGGGAGGAGAGTGTTTAGGCCAAAACCATTTTACAATAATGGAAATAGAAGTGGCTCAGAGAGTTTAAGTTATTTCTAAGGTCATGCACTGGCAAGACTCCAGGCAGAGGTGCAAATCCATGTTTTCCAGGCACCAAGTCACTGCTGTCTCCTTATGCTTGGCCAAGGAGCAGATGTAGAGACTGAGGTCCCAAAAGTGGCTATGTCCCTCTCTGCTCCTCTGTGCCCCCTTCTGGGCAAATGAGGACTCTCTGGCAGCACCACTCCTCCTCAGTCCTCTACCCAATAACTGGCTCTGGGTGACCTTCGGGGGTCAAGGTCATTCACTTCCTCTCTGTATGCCTGGATCCTTACAGGAAGAAGCTGCCCTTGCAGGATGATGAGGCTGAAGAGCTCAAGATTCTGTCACCAGCTGAGTCCCCAGTGGCCACCTGGTCAGATCCTGCCACCCCACACGAAGCTGAGTAAGTGAGGCCATGTCTGGGGTCTTGGAGCTGGAAGGCTGGGTGAGGATGAATGGATGGGTGAGGGGACATGGTGGCAGTGTGGATGTTTCCAGAACTCCACACAGGTCAGCTTTGCTGGGGCTTTGGAGCAGTAAGAGGCCAGGTCGCCAGCCTGGGCTATTCCTGGGTAGCCCAGGAGTGCTGTAAACTGCGAAGAATGGGCTTGGGCCTGTGTCCAGCTGTGTCCACACCCACAGCACTCACTGGGAGACTCTCAGGGTGGAGGTCCTTCTGTCAATGATCCTGGCACTTGACAGCGGCCCTGCACAGGTCAGTGGGATGAGGAAGGACACAAGGACCTCCAGTGGGCCCTGTCCCAAGGGCCTTGTTAAAATGCAAGTGTCTAGACCCTACCCTGCTCTCCTGGGCCAGGTCCTCAGTTAGAGGAATCCACAAGCTCCCAGGCAATTCTGATGTGGCTGATGTGGACAGCAGTGTTTAGAGGCCACTGTGAGAGCCCTGGGACCTGGTCTCTGACAGCTAATTGTCCCAAGGGGTGGGCCAAGGAGAGGTGCTTTCCTCAAAGTTTTGAATTACAGGTTGGTGGGGAGTCTCCCGGCCTGGGTGTTCCCCCAGGGGGCCATCCTGCTCCCTAGCCATATCCACTAGGTTAGCCACAGGTGACATTAGGCTGGTCTTCCTTCTCCTAGTCTTTTATAAATCTGTAACTTTATGTATTAAGTGTTACTTTCATATTTCATAAATCTGTAACTTTATGGCAATCATGAAGTTTATCCTTAAGTATTACCAAAAAAATATGAGTAGAAGGAAAAATCTCAGACCTCACTGTAGTCCACTTGTCTGTTTTTTCATAGTGGACTCTTATTTTATGCTATAGGGTAGGTATGGGCTTAGGGCTTAGCACTAGGAAATATGGCAGGAATCAGGTGTAACAATAAAATTACTTTGTGTGTGTGTGTGTGTGTGTGTGTGTGTGTGTGTGGTACCAGGGAGTGAATCCAGTACTCTGCGCTTGAGCTGGGCATGGTGCTTCACCTCTGTAATCCCAGCACTTGAGAGGCTGAGGCAAGAGGATCAATGTGAGACCAGCCTGGACTACAAAAGTAAGCTCAAGGCCAGCCTGAACTGCATAGCAAGACCCTGTCTCAAAAAGACAAAGAAAAAAAAAAAAAAGAACACAGAGATCTGTGTAATGGCTAGATAGCTCAAGCTGCTGTAACAAATAGGCCCAGAGGCTCAGTAGCTGAAGGATAAGAAGATATCTCCTATGTCCAAGTCATACCACTGGTTGCACCTTTCATGTCAGTCCATGGTTCCGCCCCGTGCAGGCATCTAGGAATCCAGGTGATGGTGACTCTGCCACCTTCTCGGTGTGAAATCCTAGCCCCATCATCCACCAACAGAAAGGAAGAGCTCCAGGCCTCTCTTCAGCAAGGAAGCCCTAACTTGTGCATCCCATAATCTACTCAGTTCTGATGGTGGGAGCTTAGATGGCCACACCTGGGACTGTGTCGCCTGCTCGGGTGGCCACACCTCAACCACTGCTCACAGTGGGAGAGAATGGATAGAGGGGTGCAGTCATGTCCCCATGGACCTGGGCACCACCTGTCATTCAGAACTCCCTTGAGGTTGTCTCCAGCCTGGCATCCATGGCTGAGCAGGAGAGGAGAGACAGGTTGGCTTTTCTGTGCTTTGAATGGGTGGAGTGCCCACTCCATGCCCATCACAGCTCACACAGGGCACATGCTTTGCAGTGTGGAAAGTCAGCAGGTCACTCATTCTGCCTCTGTCTCTACCTCTCTTTTGCTGGCAGTGCATAGGCTTTAATTCCTGTAAGCTAAAGAGATCTGTAAAATATCTACATTGCTTTTTCTACCAGCTATTTCCTGAGTTCCAAAATGTTCCCCTGTTCCCCTCTCTGTTTTGCCCACAAATGTAGGGGCTGGTGAGATAGCTCACTGGACTAAAGCACCTGCTTAGGTAAGTTTAGGCAAGCCCAGGGACCATGGTTGAATCCCCAGCACCATATGCCATGCCAGCCCCACCGCCAGGGCAGGCTAAGCCACACACACACACACACACACACACACACACACACACACACACACGAAAGAAAGAAATCCTTAGATTTCTAAGTGTCTGTGTAAAAATGTATAACAGCTTTTATCACATTCTGTAGCGATTTATTAGAATACCAATGACTGAAGGAAAATACCAATGTCAATCTAAGATGTATATTTAGAAAGGCAATGAGTTGAGCTCATTTACCTATGCTATACAGTAATTGTATCATGAAGCTTCTCTGCTGGAGGGTTGAGAGTGTAGGTTAACAGACCAAGAATTGGAGAAAAGGAAGGGCTATGAGGACAGCCATCATTTTGGCTCTGGCCCTTCAAGGTCAGTGAGGACTCAGGACATAAGAGAACCTGTGCTGTAACATCCTGTAACTTAAGGGTTTACCAAATTTTCTGGTCAAGGAGATTGTGGGACCTCAGAGGAAAGGGATAAATGAATTATGGTGTGCCTACGGAGAGTCACCTGGGGAGAAAACATTCTCTTGGGCTTTCACAGAGAGCAAACTGGTCAAGTAATGGCTGTGACTCATCCCAATGGCTGACACTGACAACAGTTCTACAAAGCACTGTATATGGTTCCAAAGTTAATCCTGAGGAGATTTGACCTTGGAAAATACAAATGATGAAAGTTTTGTTAGACAGGTCTTGCTTTAACTTGCCTTTGATCACTCAGCAGAAAAGCTTAATTATGAGGCATAAAACACGGAGCTAGATTAGTAGGGTGAACTGTAAGAGGCTTAAATCAACAGCCTTCAACATTGCCAGTTTCACCGGTAACCCACTGCAATTACGGAACATTGGACTATGCATACAACTACTTCCTCCTAGTTCAAAGAGAAGAAAACTTTTTCTTCTTTTTTTCTGAACCAATATCGATTAGAAAATTTGTCACATCTGCACCCTGTGCTCTGTATAACTTTTGGGAGGACAACAATATGCAGTGTGTCAATTATTTCAAGTGTGCTACTAACATGGTTTGAAACTCTCATACTGTTATTTCTTATTAAAAGTAATAAAAAAGCAATAAAAATTCTCACTTTTGAAAAAACAAAGAAAGGAAGAAAAGAAAAGAAAGGAAGGAAGGAAGGAAGGAAGGAAGGAAGGAAGGAAGGAAGGAAAGGAATATGTCTCATGCTGGGACTAATACTCTGATTTTGCTGAACTCTGAACTGAATTCTATGAGTTTCCCTCTAAATTTCAAAATGGATTAACCAGTTTTTCAGAGCTACCCAACTGAGTCGGAGGGGTCTTGGTACGTTTTCTAAATGCCGGGTCAGAGCACCTGGGAGTTATTGCCACTGAACTTCCTCCTAGGATGTAGTAAAGTGTGTCTGAGGTTCCTCGGGTCAGAAGGCAGGGCAGGATTTGGCTCCTGTGGGCTCTGCTGGAATGCGGGATGCAGGGGTTGCCCAGCTCTGCCTGGGTGCTGGATCCTCTCCTACTCAGTCGCTTGACCTTGGGGTGTGCCTGCAGTGGCCAGAACCGCGCAGCCTCCATGGCCAGCCAGAACAGCACCATCATCAATGACCGGCTGCAGGAGCTGGTGAAACTTTTCAAAGAGCGGACGGAGAAGGTGAAGGAGAAGCTCATTGACCCCGACGTCACCTCTGATGAGGACAGTCCCACGCCCTGTGAGTCTGGGGCTGGAGATGGCCCACCTGGCTTTGGGGGAGTGGAGCCCCAAAGCATCTCCCCAGCTAATAGGGAGGGCAAGAGTGGTCCACAGAAATGGTGGGGTTCCCATCAGAGGAAATGAGGGGGTCCACACACATAAGCAGGTGTGGGGCTGGCAAGAACCCAGCTGGTTTCTTCACATGAAGCTTGCGGCAGATGTGGAATACACATGCACCCCTCAGTTCTGGCCCCAGGGCCACAGCTAGGACCCCAGGCCTGAGTCAGATCGTCACAGTTGTCACCCTACAGCCCCGGTGAAGAAAGCCCCTGAGCCGGCCCCAGCCGAGAAGCCAGCCGAGGTGCAGCAGGCGGAGGAGCACTACTGTGACATGCTCTGTTGCAAGTTCAAGCGCAGGCCCTGGAAGAAGTACCAGTTCCCCCAGAGCATCGACCCCCTGACCAGTGAGTGCTGGGGCACAAGGTGGAGGGCTGGACAGTGGGTAGTGGGAGAGGGTCAGGGGTGCAAGAGGTGGGGAGAGGCCATGGTTGTGTCACACTTCAAAAGTCCCCCCCCCCCATTTCTTCAAACGAACAATAACAAGAACAGGAATACACGCTCACACGCCGTGATGAGGGAGCTAAGGCACAGGGAGGTTATCTAGTCCCAGGACAACATTGTGCAGACCCATGGCTCCCGAGCCCTGACCAAACTTCCGGTCCACTAGGGCCATGATGGCCCTTTCCCAAAGCCCCTGCTCTGAGCAGAGAACCTTGAGTGAGCGCACACGCGCGCATGTGTGTGTGTATGTGAGAAGAGAGCGAGAGCGAAAGACAGAGAGAGAGAGAGGGAGAGAGAGAGACAAAGTGTCTTCCAGTGTCTGCTGTGAATCCCTCCTGCCTCCTGTCAGGTCTACTCCACAGTCCTCAGGAGCTTTAGCTCCTGAAGTACACAGCACTTCCTGGTTTACTAGGACCGCCCTCCTCCCTTATGCACATTTGCCTAGGACTCCGAGGAGAGCGCAGGAGGTGCCAGAGAGGGACTCTCTCAACGTCACACACAAGTCCTGAGGGGGCAGGGCCCCAACCCTGGTGTCCACTTTGGAAAGTGGCCTATCGTGTCCATTCATCCATCCTTCCTTCCACCCACCTGTTTGCCCTGCACACATTATTTCCTAGTCTGTAAGGAAATACCTTGCTAGAAAATTTTCACAAAGAATGAAAGCGAGCCCAGTGTGATGACTCCCACCTGTAATCTCACCTACTCCAGAGCTTGAGACAGGATGATGGGAAGTTCAAGCGTAGCCTGGTCAAGTTAGTGAGACCCTATTGCAACATTTTAAAAGGGGCTAGGGGTAGAGCTGAGGAAAGAAGGAAGATAGAATGAAGGAAGGGAAGGAAGAAAAAAGGGAGGGAGAAAAGATGGAGGGAGGGAGGGAGGGAGGGAGGGAGGGAGGAAGGAAAGAAGGAAAGGCGAAGTTAACAAATGATGCGAGGCAGAGACCACACAACAGGCTTTTGTGAAAGCAGTGAGGCATAAGATTTCATATACCCGGATGCAGGGGATAGAGGGTGAAAAGACCAATGGGGAACAAAGAAAAGTGAGGGCCCTTTTATAGGACTTGAACAAGGTGGGGCCTGGCAAGGGACATTATGTGAGAAGTTCTGAGCAAACATTGGTGATCAAAGTTCTCAGAGCGTCCAGTGCAAGTGCATGGACATTATCAGCAGTCCTGGCCTTGGGAAGGGTCCGTGCTCCAGCGTATCTCTTTCTGGCGATGGCCTGTGCTTGCTGAGGACAGCAGCACCTATACCCAGCTGTGCCTCTCTCAAGAACAATGAGGATGCTGACAAGCAGGTTGGGTGCTGGGAAAGTCATGCTGGAGTCAGGCCTGACATTCTCACTTTTTTATTATTATACACAAAAAGGAAAAAGAAGAAGGAAAAGGGAGGGGGCATCGCTTCTCATTGCAAAACACATGGGCTGAGTGGGCAACCTAGTGGGAAGGACAGCCCAGGGGAACCCTTTTGTATCAGGGAAGGACAAGAGCAACCCCTGCTGAGTGATTGCTCCAAGGCTCTCTTGTAAGACTTGGTAGCCGGCGTGGTAGCTCACACCTGTAATCCCAGCACTCGGGAGGCTGAGGCAGGAGGACTGGTGTGAGTTCGAGACCAGCCTGGGCTACAAAAGTGAGCTCAAGGCCAGCCTGAACTTCATAGTGAGACCCTGTCTCTAAAAGACAAAAGACAAAAAAAAAAAAAAAAAAAAAAAAAGAACTGGGCCAGGGGTTTGAAGGAGGGTCTGAATAGCATAAGGAGAATTATGTGGCCCAGTGGTCCTGTCCACAGGAGGAGGAAAAGACCCATCCCAGACCTTAGTCCAGGAGTCAGACATACACGGTCTAATATCTTAGGCCTTTTCAGGAAGCCTTTTGGCTATGTCCTGCACTACGTCTGATTGATTTGTGTAAAAACAGCATTGTTCCACTAGAAGAATACATCAACTGTCCCTCTCAGACATAAGGAGATCTAGGCCTCTTTGGTTCCGGAGAGTTACTGATGCCAGAGAAGCCATATCGGGTTGCAGAGTAACAATGAGCTTGACTGTCTCCTCAAGGCGTTGTGATAGCTCTGGGGACAAGGAGGGGAAACTTTGCTTGATCTAAGAGCCACCCTTCATTTGTGGGGTAGTTTAGACATTGCTGGTGCTCAGGGAGGAAAGGGGCAGGGGTGAAGCAGGAAAGGAGAAAGTATTGGCCCTTTGTAGTATGGGCCTAAGCTTTGTGGTCTTATGTGCAATGGTAATGTGTGAGATCTGAGAGTCTACAGTGAGGTGCAGCCACCCTGTTGGCAGAAGACCTCCCTGGAGAGGGGCTTAGTGCAAGTGGCGTTCATGATCAAGGACCCCTGAGAGATGAGGATCCTCTCTCTGCCCATATGCAGCAAGACTGTGAAGTATGGGAAATGCATACTTGGAATCATGCGGCTGTTAATCTGTAAGCCTCTGGTCAGCGTAAGAGCATGGATGAGAGCAGCCGGTTCAGCCTGGTGAGAGGTGGTGGATGGGGGAAGAGTGCAGCTTCCTTAACAGAGTTACGTGAGAAAGCTGTGTACCCCACCTTAGTGGGCGATGTGCGGAAGCCTTTCAGGAACTCCCATTGGTAAACTGAGTGTGATGGGGCAGGCAAAGGGAAAGCTGGAATATGAGGGAAAGTTGAGATTGTCAAGTGAATAAAGGACAGTCACGTAAATCTGGCATATCAGAAGAACACCAAGTTGGTATGAAATGAGAGACAGGTTCAAAGTCAGGACTCAGGCAAGGGACGCTGTTGGGTTTCTATAGAGTGCGTAGAGTGTCGGCCAGATAGCTCAGTGGACTAAAGTGCCTGTTTAGGCAGAGACAGGGACTGTGCCGTGCCAGCCCATTTTAGGCAGGCTGAAATGGTAACAGACTGGGTGTAGTGGCGCACACCTGTAATCCCAGCCCTTGGGAGGCTGAAAACAGGGGGATCACTATGAGTCTCATCTGTGTGGTGAGGCTCTGTAGACCCTGTACTACAAACAAGCAAACAACAACAACAAAAGAATGTACAGAACTGTAAGATCCAAAAAGCAGACTGAAGGTGAGGGAGATGTGATGAGGATATGAGACCCTGCAGGTGGTGGCTGGTGTCAAGGGTGAGCCACCCGTGTGTCTCTAGAAGTTCTTAGAGGTTGCTGTGGCAACCACCCTTAGGCAGGGACACCAACTCAACAGTAGGACCATGTTGTTTGGACAGGAAGGCAGCTGGGTGTGGTCTCGACCCCTGGGGCAGAATGGCAGCTATGCAAGCAACGTGCTCTTCAGCACATAGACAGAGTGTGCAAGGGTGCATATAGTCTGGTAAAGCCAGGGCTAGAGCTGTTTTTGGAGCTTCTTTTAGGATCTAGATAGAAGAGTGAAAAAAGTGCTAATGATGGGAAGGCTCAGCCTTTTGTGGGCTTTCATAAGGGTTTGATAAGGAAGGCAAAGCCATGAACCTGGAGAGGAAAGAATCGCACCACCCCAAGAAAGGGGAGGCATTTTGATGGGGACTGGCATCTGAGAAATTAATCCGACGCAACTGGGAAGGAGGGCTTGAACGCGTCTGTACAGAATAATGCCCAGGTAGGTGACAGATGGAGAGGAGATGAGCCTTGGATGGAGACTCGTGGCAGCCCTTTGTGTCTAAGTGCTGTATGAGCCGGAGAGAATGCTGTCCCAAGGATTCACTAAAGGGACTTCAGATAGGAGACTGCTTGCATGTTGCATGAGGTGGGAATCAGACAGGTGGAAGGAGAGCAGAGTGTGGGCCAGCTCCTGGCTAAGCAGGGAGAGCTGTCTCTGAAGCCCTGTGGCAGGACAAGCCGGGTCAGCTGTTGGGACCGGCAGGGTCAGGGTCCATCTAGGAGAAAGCGAAGAGCAGCTGTGAGGAGGGAAGCAAGAGAAAGGTGTAGAAAGCGTCCTTCAAGTCTAGGGCCGAGTGGTGAGTAGTAGACGGGGGGGGGGGGGGGGGGGGGGGGGGGGGGGGGGGGGGGGGGGGGGGGGGGGGGGGGGGGGGGGGGTAGACGATGAAAGGGGCGTGGGTGGGCACCACAGATCGCTAGCATGTCCCCCAGCCATCTACATGCGCCATCTGCTTCCTTCCTTCCTTCCTTCCTTCCTTCCTTCTTTTTTCTGTATTTGGGACAGGGTCTAAGGGTTGACAGGGTCTCACTATGTAGATCAGGCTTATAGTGATCCTCCTGTTTTCAGCCTCCCAAGTGCTAGAATTATAGGTGTGCACCACCACACCCAGTCTCAACTGCCCTCTTAGCACGCCCCGGGGATGGGGCTGGCATGGCACACCAGGGATCGAACCCAGGCTGCTGTGCTCTGCCAAAGCAGTTGATTTAGTCTGTTGAGCTATCAGGCCAGCTCTTACCATCTGTTTTCTAAATGGGGAGAGTGGGAATGTTATAGAGACCAAAAGAGCATGTTGGGGGGCCCAGCGGGTTGGCTCAGTGGTCTAAAGCCCCTGCTTGGGAAAGCTTGGGCGGCTTCAGGGACCTCGGTTCTATCCCCGGCACCACATGCTGTGCCAGCCCTGCCCCCAGGGCGGGCTGAGCCAGCCATAAAAATGAGTGAATAAACAAATAAAGGTTCTGAAACAAGAAATAAATAAATAAATAAATAAAAATTTTTTTAAAAAAGAGAGCGTGTTAGAACAGGTGAAAAATAATTGGTCTTGGAACCCTGAAAGCCTGACTGGGAACTGGGTATTGGCTCTGGGAGGGATAGAGATGTCCTAGGGTTCAGACCATGGGAGGCAGTGGGGGCTTTGGGAAGAGGCAGAGAAGCAGAGTGGTGAGAAAAGCAGGGCAAACACCAGGAATGGTCAGAAGACATGTCGTTGGGGGAGGGGAATGGGGCAGGTAGGAGCAATCAGAAAAGAGCAGGAGAAAAGTTGTCCACCTAATTGACACCAAATTGGAGGAGTTCTAAAAAGCCTGGAGACTGCCATCAATACCCAAATTCTACCAAATTTGAAGCCAAGTCAGTCCTTGGACAAAGGCAAGGTGGAACAAGTTGCATCATTATGACTATAAAACATATGGACTTAGTCTCCACTGCAAGCTGTCTGAAGTTCAGTGTCTGAGGTGGTCCAGGGGCCTCCAGAGCTGCTGGGCGGCATCGGTGGTCTGTTGCCAATCTGAGGAAGTCTAGGGGAGAGCCGGCTGGGGATGCTGAGAGCTGACTGCAAGGGCAGGTGCTAGCACGGAGCAGTCCAACCTCCAGAGAGTACCCCTGCGGGGGCCGGGGGCATAATTTCAAGAATCCCAGGCTTTGGACAATCCTTAGCCCAACGACCAGGCTGACAACATTAGAAGCATGGCCCAGAGGTGTACACCTGGGTTGGAAACCTGTGGGTTTCTTAGGGCGGGGACAAAGAGCTGGAATTCCTAAAGGCACTGTCTGTGGGCAGCTTCATCCTATTATTAAAAACTTTGAATGCCAAGTTTAACTCCTGTTGTTGGATTTGATGGCCTACCCCCAGTTTTTTGTTTTGTTTTGTTTTGTCTTTTTGAGACAGGGTCTCAGTATGCAGTTCAGGATGGCCTTGAGCTCACTTTTGTAGCCAAGGCTGGTCTCGAACTCATACCAATCCTCATGCCTCAGCCTCCCGAGTGCTGGGATTGCAGGCATGCGCCCCTACCCCCAGTTTCTGTAATTTTTTTCCAAATATCTGGAGCAGACTGGGTAATAAAATGCACCTGGTAAATGAAATGCATCAGCTGGTCTTCCGGGCCTTGTGTGTGGCCAGGGCTGCATGGTCTGAGGGCTGCAGCCAAATGAGACATAAACTGAGCCAGATCTTCATCTTTTGTCTGGGTGGTTTCTTTTTTTTTTTTTTTTTTTTTTTGTCTTTTTGAGACAGGGTCTCGCTATGCAGTTGAGGCTGGCCTTGAGCTCACTTTTGGAGCCCAGGCTGGTCTCGAACTTGCTCCGATCCTCCTGCCTCAGCCTCCTGAGTACTGGGATTACAGGCGTGAGCCACCACGCCCGGCATGGTTTCTTAAACCTGTTGTAATCAACTGCCTGGGATACTACCTTGTAAGAGCCCTTCACCATATAGTCACAGGTCCTTCGAGCAGAGGACTGACTGTGTTCACTGAGCCAGTTAGTCTCAGTTTGGTTTGGCCCAGGAATGGCTGCAGCTTCCTTCTGAGGGTTAGGTTCAAGGTGCCTGCAGTTATCCATGGCAGCCTGGGGCCAAGTCCAAATGTGTTTGTTCCCTTTCTTTGGGTGAGAGGGTCGGTAGTGGAAAGAAGGCTAGTCAGGTCATCCCAGGTGAGATCATCAGACTGGTAAGGTCTCACTTTACAAATCAGACAGGAAAAAGTGAACAGGGACCTGAACAATTCCCTTGGCTCTCACCACCTCCCAAAAGTGGAAACTGAGGAGTAAGGAGTGAGGACAGAGCATGAAACTGCAGTCTGGATCAAGTATGGGGCAGAGTCAGACAAGAGGGACATAAGGAGTGGGCTTTGACCCAGGGGAAGCACTGGGTAGACAGATGGGACGGGTGTGGCTGGCAGTAGGCTCTTCTGGAGGACATGATGTGGCTGTGGTACAGCTCTACCGGTGGAGCAGGGGCCACAGGAGGTGTCCAGCTGAGAGGGCAGGAGGATGCTAGGGGAAAAGGAGGTCAACAGGGTCCTAGGTCAGGGAGGAATCAGCATGGGAGGGAAGCAGAGAGGGTGCAGACAGGGCAAGGAGGAAGATGGGAGAGGCTTGCAGGAAGAACAAAGTAGGAAAGCTTTGGAGTGTAAGGAGTGCACGATCATAAGCTATTTCAGACCACTTCTTTAGCCCATGGCGCTAATTATCCAGATCTTGGAAAATGGAAACATCAGACAAATATACCATGGACAGGCCACCAAAACCTGTAGTTCAGGTTTGTGGCTGTGGTGTACTATGAAAGAGTATCAGCTACTCAGGCTTTGGATCAGGAGGTAGAGAAGTTTGAGATTTTGTGGGAGGCTGGTAAGGAGGGTGAAGGGAGATAGAAGATGTAGAAACCCAGGTCTTAGGAACTGATGCTGCTGGGTGGTCTCAGCCACAGGGGGGAACCTTGGGGGAGGACTTGGGGTCCCCATGTAGAGGGCTCTCTCCGTCTCTCTCCTTGGTTTTGGCACTAGATGTAGTGAATGACATAAGGTAGAGACTACTGGACAGATTTTTGTGAAAGCAATGAGGCATAGGATTTAATACCTGGGTGCAGACAGACAGAGGACAAAAAGACTGTCTATGGTGAACAAAGAAGAGTGGGGGCTGTTTTATAGGACTCCACAAGGTGGAGAAGGGACATTATGTGAGGTCTGAGCAAGTGTCAGTGGCCAAAGTCCTCAGAGTGTCCAGTGAGAGTGTGCGGGTGCCAGGAAGGTTCTGTGCTCTGCCTTCCTTCTTCCTAACTCTGTCCTGTATTTGCCAAGGGCAGCCGCACCTGTGATGAGCTACATTTTTTTTTTTTTTCTGAGAACAGCATGACTGCTGACATAACGGATGTCGAGTTTGACAGAAAGGAAGGAAGGCAAGAGACATGTTGGCTGCTTAGGTATCCGCTAGTAATGCCATCCTCAGTTGAGTGTCTAGCTGTGGTGCACATCTGCAATCCTAGCACTCAGGAGGCTGAGGAAAGAGGATTGCTAGGGGTTTGCAGCTAGTCTACATAGCAAGTTCAGGGCAAGCCTGAACTACATAAACAGATCCTGCCTCAAAAAAGCCAAAAAGCATAATAATAATGATGATGGCACTATATCCCGTCCTCCGAATACTCTGGTGTATAAGGGCCTCTAAGTGATTTGTTTTTAAAATAAAGAAAGTTTTACACACACACACACACACACACACACACTGTGCAAGCACCACATGCAGTGAAGTGCCGGCACACCCGTCAAGTCTCACGTGCAGCCACGCACACCCCGTCCCTCAGCGCCCCTGCTCCAGCCATCCGCCTGTCCCTCCTGCAGACCTCATGTACATCCTGTGGCTGTTCTTTGTGGTGCTGGCCTGGAACTGGAACTGCTGGCTGATTCCTGTGCGCTGGGCCTTCCCCTACCAGACACCTGGCAACATCCACCTGTGGCTGCTGATGGATTACCTGTGCGACCTCATCTACCTGCTGGACATCACCGTCTTCCAGATCCGCCTGCAGTTTGTCAGAGGCGGGGACATCATTGTGAGTCACAGGCAGGCAGAGGGGAGGCCACAGCCGATGTCATAGCCAGAACTTCTGGGGCCTTATCTGTGATGCTAGGATGGGTGACAAAATCAGTGAACAAGGAAATCTCAGGAGCAGCTGCCGGCGCATGTTAGAAGCAGGGGCACTTAGTCCACATGCCTTCATAGGGTCAGATGACACACCTCTGATGTTCATACGATTTCTGAACCACCTGATGTGTGAAAGATGGGGAGGTGGTCCAGCGTGTGGGCTTTAGGACAGGTGTACCTGGCTGGATTGCTTCTCTGAGCGTCAGTTTCTCACCTGTAAAATGGGTTTGGTGCTAGTTCCTATTAAGTAGCAGTGCTGTGAGGGTCGGTTGTGATGATGGACTCAGCATGCTTGGGTCCAGTAACTTGGCCATCGCTGCATCCTGGGGCCCCTGAAAAGGACATGATGATCTCTGTTACTTAGGCCATTGTGAGACTTTATACCCTGTGTCCATTTACCCCATTTACCAAGGAAGAAACTAAGGTTCTGGCTATGACTTATCAAAAGCAGGTGGCATAATTCCGTGTCCCTGTGCAAGTTACTCTGTGAAGTTCCACACGGAGGGCTCGGGCTAGGGCTCAAAGGTAGAGCAAGCAGTTGCCCAGCACACATGGGCCTTAGGCTGGATACCCAGGGTGGCGAAGAAAAACACAACCCACACTGGCCACTCAGGCTCTACTGTGTGCAGACAGGTTTTGCCTTTCAGTGACTTTGAAGAGTTAGGGCTGGTCATACATCACCAAAGCCCCACGGGGGTATCTGTCTAACCCACCCAGCAGTATGGCACACCGATACAAAAGAAAGACAAGACATGACAAATCATTCTGCGGTTGAGGAGCTCTGGGATGAATCAATATTCCCTCTGGAACAGAAGCTCATGGCTTTGTTGGTATACGTCAGGGAGGTGAGTGAGTCCTCACAGAGTGCACAGGGAGAAGAAACTTTGTAGCCATGCCAGTCTCAGAAGCCCCCAGTTAGCAATGCACAGGTAGTTTTGATGTACCAAGACTGGCACCCTTCCTGCCAAGAACATTTGTTTCCATACAGCCGACTCTACTTAGTAAACAGGGTGAAGAGAGGTCGGGAGCAGGTGTGGCAAGGGCTTTTCTGTCAGGAGACAGCAGCCTGGTGGTCTCCCACAATGAATCCTGCAATACCAGCATATGCAGGAGGCTGAGGCAGGAGGATGTAGCGTGATGTGTCAAAAACAAAGCAAAACATGAATAGCTTAGAAGAAAGAGAATTCTCTGGCCATCCTCTTCCCTGGTCTGATCGGGGCAGTGGCCAGTTCCTTTGTGGAGTTAAGTTGCACGTGGTCCCAGGAAGACTTACACACTAGGGAATGAGCCTCCGGGCCCTTGCTCGGCATCCAAGGAACAAGGATCTAGCTGGTGACCCTGGACAGGGCCCTTCCTGCTAGGCCTCAGCAACTGAAGCTCAGCAGGCCCTCTCTGGCTCCACCACTGTGGGTTGCTCTGATAGGGAAGAGCAGGAGTTCTGCACAGGAGGAGGGAGGGATTCTGCAGTGGCTTCCTGTAGGTCAGGAGTTAAGCTCTAATATCATCTCACAGTCATTCTTCCACTTTCTTCCAGGTGGACAAGAAGGAGATGCGAAATAACTACCTGAAGTCTCACCGATTTAAGGTGTGTGTCAGGATAGAAGACATAAAAAAAAAAAAAAAAAGGATAGAAGACATAGTGGCTTTGAGGGCCCCAGGGCTGAGTGCTTGGGGTCTCATGTGACATGGTTGGTGCCTGCCACCTGGAAGGCTGCTGGGCACGGCTCTCACAGGTATCTTCATGGGCATCCTCTCTGTCCCCTCTGGGGGTGCCCCAGAGGCCAGCACAGACAGGGTAATCTTCAAAGGTGACCTTCCTGGCCTTCATCTTTCTGCTCCCTTTGGGAGAGGAGGGCACAGTGGTCATTGCTACAGCAGTGGAGCTGGCATTGGAATGGACAGGAAGTCCTGGAAGCCACTCTCAATGGGCACCTCCTGGCCTCTGGCGGGAGGCCCTCAGGGACATTCTGATCTCCCCTGTCTATGGAGGGCAGGACTCCGCTCCTCACTCACCCATGCTCAGATCCGGGGCTACGTGTCTGACACACCATGGGGTCCTCTTGGGGTTTCAGATGGACATGGTCTGCCTCCTGCCCTTGGACTTCCTCTACTTGAAATTCGGTGTGAACCCCCTCCTCCGCCTGCCCCGCTGTTTAAAGGTGAGACCTGTGGCTCCTCACTGCTGCCTCCTGTTCTCCAGAGCAGCTGAGGATGGGAAGGTGTCTTCAGGGGAGCTACTTATACTCCCAGTCCGTCTTAGTGGAAAGGGGGTCTGTGCCTCTGCGTCACCACCTGTGGGGTACAATCAGGTGCTGGCTCCCCCACCCTGAGGCATGGTGTTGTTCTGAGTGCAGACGAGGTGCCCAGGGCATAGACAGGCAAGCAGCTCGCCTGAGTCACAGGGACAGGAAGGAGTGGAGTTGGCCTGCACACAGGCAGCCCGCTTCCTCCACGTGAATCTCTCAGTAATTACAGAGCTGCACCAGGGGGCTTCTGTCTTATGAAGGCAGCCTGGCACTTGAGCCACAGGAGCAGGCAAGTACCAGGGCACGTGCTGGTCAGTACACAGCGCCTCCCGCTTGAGCACTGGTCGGTGGTGGTGCATCCCAGTGACCTGCCTTCTGTGGGCCAGAGCCCTGCCCCAGGAGGTTGGCCTGGCACAGTGTGGACTGCAGCCTGGGCAGCTGTCCTCAGAGGAGCACAGGGTGGGCAACTATTTAGAGCCCCCTGGATGCCCCAGGGGGATTTGGCTGGCCAAGCAATTACATTCATCTTTCTCTCTACATGATGCCTGGTGCTTTTGATTTTGTTTGGGCGGGTTTTTTTTTTTTTTTTTTAAGTTCTCATTATGCAGTTCAAACTAGCCTTGAACTCACTGTATAGCCCAGTCTGGCTTCTAACTCATGACAGTCCTCTGCCTCAGCCTCCCAATTGCTGGGATTACAGGTGTGCGACAACATGCCTAGCTGATGTGGTGCCTTTATCCAAAATATATATATATATATAATACCATGAAAGAACCATGGCAGAGGACGCTGGGACAAGCAAGCATACCACGAGAGCACTGAGCACAGAAGCTACCAAGAGGAAGAGGGGAAGGGAGCCATCCTGCTCTGATGCTCGCAGGCCTCTAGGGGCTGCAGAAACTGCTGGGAAGCCAAGCCTCAGGGGGAGAAGGGCTGGGCCTTCATTCTGAGATGGATCTCAGATGTGGAAGTGAGATGCCTCACATGGCAAGTGTGGTGCACGGTACAGCTCACAGGCTTGCCATTTGGCCCAGCATGGAGGAGGCAGCCCCTTGAGTCCCTAAGGGGCCCAAGCTCGAGGTCATTCCGTAGTCCACATAATCTCAGGATGCGTGTTAGAGTAGGCAACTGGATGCTGGCTAACACATGCCCTAGGACATTGGTGGCAAATCTGTGGTACTTGTGGCATCTGTGGCATGCTGCGGTGGGCTGTTTGTATCAATCACTGAAAGCTCGAAAAGGTTCTCCTCCACTCCCTGAGGACATCTGCATTAACATTATTTCAAATACCGAAAACTCAGCATGGCTAAACATCTAGAGGAGGTGCAGCATAAGGCGAACAGCTGGCAGCTCTGCGTCTGATCTGGGTCCAGGGCTGCCCTCTCACTTCCCAGGGGGCTCCAGACAAGTCACCAGACTGCCCCAAGGGTCAGTTTCCTCTCTGACAAAGAACGATAGGGCGTGTGCTGTAGTTCACTGGTAGGATGCTTGTCTAGCACGCAAGATCCTCAGCCCTGAAAAAAAAGATAGCACATATTTCATAGGTCAATGAAGACTAAGGTAGGTAAAGTGGCACTAATCATATAACTGGAGTGCAGTAAAGAAATATGGTTAGCGTTTTACTTTTGTTACCTTACATAGCCATTGAAGGACATAGTGGTGGGTATAAAGTGTTTTTATTATAAAACTGTTTTCTTTATAAGTGAGCATTCACAGAAGGGCCTCTACCTCTACCTTGGGATGCATGAACATCCAGAAGCTTCATGATGGGATTCAAAAGGTCGGGGAGTCCCCAGAAATAATATGCCAATGGGGAGAACACAATTATATGGGCCATGGATGCCATCAGGTTCCTAACTGGGGTTTCCAGCCCCAGCTGCCCAAAGGCAAAGTATCCTTTGGTTTGAATGCTCCTCCTCTGTCTAGCCCCTCCCCATTCAGGGAGGAGGTGCCTCTGTCTCAGTTTCTCCCACGACAGCGGCTGCCCCTAACACTGTCTCTTCTCCCCAGTACATGGCCTTCTTCGAGTTTAACAGCCGCTTGGAAGCCATCCTCAGCAAGGCCTATGTTTACAGGTGAGGCCCCCTGGCACCTCGTGCACATGCTCAAACACCAGTGCACATATCACACACGTGCACACTGTACTTGTGCGCTTGCACACGCAGGGCAAGGCATCCCCTGCTCATTTCTGTCCCTTTCACCTCCCCACTCTCCAGCCTCCATTGTCTGTGGGAGCTGGAAGCTAAACTTCTTCCTAGCCCAACCCCTTCTCTGAAGGGATGTTTGTTCTGTAGAGAATTTTGATTGTCCCATTTCCCCTAATTGTGACAGGATGCCAGGAGTGGCCCACCAATATTCTGGCTCAGTGCAAGGACCTGAGGCCTGCAGTGTAGCTCCAGGGAAGGGAGCATTTGTAACAACAGCAGGAGGCTCACAGACACCCAAGTGTGGGCCTTACACCAGTCAGCCATGCTAGGGGAGCAAGACCCCCAGCATCTCTGTTCTGGGGTACACAGTCTCACCCTCACTGCTTTGCACGCTCCATCCGCTGCCTGCTCCTGCCAGGGCCATATTTCTCCTTGGGCCCTACTGTCCCCAGAACTCAGGTGTGCAGCTAATGCTGTCACCCCCTGGGCCAACTCAAGTCCAGAGTTTTTGCAAGCTCTGACCCGCCACCACCATCCCTAACTGGTTTGCCTTAAAGAGTCCCACAGGGGTAGGCCAGCTGCAGCTGCCTCCAACTGGACAGGTGTCCACTCTCTGCATGGCTGCGCAGGACTGTGTAGCTCCAAGGGGGGACCTCTGAAGTGTGCTTCAGGGGAGGTGAGGGTTATCTGCCTTCTCACAGTCCCACCCTGGAGGCGTCACCTCCACTCTCTCACGACCCCGCCCATGCTCCTCTTCTGCAGGGTCATCCGGACCACAGCCTACCTGCTGTACAGCTTGCACCTGAACTCATGTCTTTATTACTGGGCCTCGGCCTTTCAGGGCATTGGTTCCACTCACTGGGTTTATGATGGCGTGGGAAACAGGTGAGCTCTGCTTCTTTCTGCAGCCATGCCTGGGTGACGGTCTTGTTCTTTATAATTGATAGCACAAAGACTCCTAGAAAGGAGTCCATTGCCACCAGGCTTTCAAGGTTACCTTGCTTCCCAGGAGTCACTGACAGGGCAAGGTTCAGGGGCCCGGTGTCCACATCTTCCTGAGCATGTACTGCATGCCAGGCAGCGGGGAGAGACACAAAAGGCCCTGTTAGAAATGTCTTCTCAGCAAAGCTGGGCGTGGTGTTGGACACCCATAATCCCAGCACTCAGGCAGGAGGATCGCTGTGAGTTGGAGGCCAGCCTGTACTACACAGTGAGCCCAAGGCCAGCCTGAACTACATAGCCAGACCTGTCTAAAAACAATCCTCTCAGCACCCCAAAGTCCTATAAGGTTGATAAATACACAGAGCAGGTGCATGCCCTCTGCCAGCCCCTGGGCAAAGCCAACAGGGACGAGGCCCTGGCGTGCTTCTCTGTACTGCTCTCTGGGCAGGGCCAGCCATAGAGGAACTGGCCAGTCCCACCTGTTCGCCAGTCTCACACATGGGACATGCAAAAAATGATGATGACAACAGCAGCGGCGCCCCTCTCAGAGCACTTACAGCTATTCATACGCAGCAGCGGCACTCACAGCACCTAGCACCTGTGCGACCCTTCCCACGTGACAGAGGAAGTGCCAAGTCAAGGTCACACAGCTCATGTTACAGGGCTGGGGCCCCGAGCAGGGTGGTTACAGAGCCTCGACTAGTGGACTATGTTCCCAAGGGAAAAGAAAAGTACCTGGCTCCCCGGGGGTGGGGGTGGGGGTGGAGGTATGGGAATGGGTGAGGCAAACTGCACCCAAGTTAAGCTAGCGAGCATGGCCTTGGCTTTGGGAAATGCAGAACAGGACAGGGAACCTGGGGAGGAGAGGGGAGAAGTTTTTGCTGGGTAAGATGGCAAGTGTCTGTCATCTCAGCTACTTGGGATGTGAGCAGGAAGGTTAGAGGATTCCAGGCCAGCCCAGAAAACTTGGGGAGATTCTGTCTCAAAATGAAAAGAACTGGGTGTTGGGGCCGGGGAGATGCCTCAGTAGAATAAGTGCTTGCCTGGCAAGCACAGGGTCCTGAGCTTAATCCACGGTACTGAAAAAAAAAAAAAAAAAAAAAAGAACTAGGTGTGTCATTTGGTAGTAGAGCTCTTGCCTAGCATGTGCAGGAGGCCTTGGGTTCTGTTCACAGTCTTGTAAACCCAAAATAATAAAATTTAATAAAATTTAAAAGTGGATTCATACGGAATTGCAAGATAGCAGAGTCAAGGATTGGGAGCCCAATATTCCGTAAGGCACTGGGTCTGTGGAAGTTTCTAGAAAGGTGGGTGTAACCACATTGCCAAGCAGTCTCCCCAAGGGATTCAAGCCTTGCTCTCCAGAGCTGGATGTCCCCCAGGGGCCACATAGCATTTGGTACACAGCTGCTGTTGGCAAGCTGGGCTGCCAGGGTGAGGCCTGCATAGGATCTGGAAGACTGTGAACAAATGCCCACTGTGTATTGATAGGTCTTACTTCTGTTTAAAATTCACCCCCCCCCCTCTGAAATTTGCAGCTAAAATCTAAGACAATGTCAGCTTCTCCAAGGAGACTTTCCTTTTGTTTTCAAAGGGGTTTATGCCTCAGTAATCCAAGGACCCACTTTGGGGTGGTGGCAATCATGGGAAGAGATGGCCAGGAAGAATGGGATCTGGGTTCCAACATGTGTGGTTATTGTCCAGCTCTGGGACATGGAGGGAGGGTCCCCGCAGAGCTGTAGGGGGAAACAGGACTTCCTGAAGGTCTCTAGGAAGTGCCATGCTGATGAAAGATTACTCCAGTGAGGAAACAATGGGGGGAAAGCCAGAGCTTTGTGAACGTCATTCCTTTGTCCTCTCTCTGTTGGCGCCCCCACCCCCCCAGTCGTGGTCCCCCAGCTCCCAGCCAGTCTGAAAAATGAAACTGCTCCGTCCCCACCAGAGCTGCTTAGGGCGCCCTCTGGTGGCCAGGACCCGTATGACGGGAGCTGGACTGGGCAGGCTGTGAGCCCTGAGACTGCCAGGCATCTGGCGACGATGAAGCCCGTGAAGCCCAGAACCACACCTGGTGAGAAGCAGAGCCACCCCGCTCCAGTTGCCCAGCAACCTCTGCCCCCTTCTCCCAGCGCTCAGCTCACACTGCCCACCCTCCTTGCAGGGCTTCCCGCGGACTCCGCAGTGCTCTGCTGTGCCCTCTGCTGGCACCGGCGACCACGCACTTCCACGGCGACCATGCAGCACTTTTGTGTGCTCGTGGGGTGGTTGTGCAGGTCGTTCCGCCCCATCCCCATTTTATGGTGGAGATGCAGGGCTTGGAGACTTGGAGGAAACTGCTGGGTTAGACAGCTTGAAAGTGGCTCCGAGCGCTTTTAGTCCAGAGCCCGTGTTTTGAGCTCCTAGGCTGATTAAGTAGCTGGCGAGTGGAGGCAGGAAGCCCGGGAAAGCCAGCTGGCTCTTCCATCTAGCAGCCTTGCCCGCCACCCTCTTCCTGGCTCCCGGCAGACTTAGCCTGGAGGCGTAGACAGGCCTGGGGGCTGTTGCTGCAGAGCACTTCCGGTGCCATTTACCACACAGCCAGACCCTGGCAACCGTGCCTCCCTCCTTCAAGGATCTCGCCTGGCTCTGCCACCTGCCAGCTGGTAATCCCAGGAGCTCCCTTTCCCTTTGGGGGCCAGAGCAGGGGAGGCTCAGTTTCACTACCTGGAGAATGGTCGATGAAGAGGAAGGGTCAGGAAAGGAGACTGTCAAGATAGTGCCCCTCCACGGCCACAGGAGACTGCTTCCAGGCTCGCTCCTTTATAGCAGGTGATGTGGTATGTTCATATAACTTATGCACATCCTCCTATATTCTTTAAGTCATCTTTACAGTGTTTAAAATACCTAATAAATTGCAAATGCTACATAAATACTTGTTACATTGTATCGTTTAAGGAGTACTGATAAGAAAAGATATCTGGGGGCCAGCAAGATAGATCAGCAGTCTAAAGTGCCTGCCTAGGAAAGCTGAGGCAAAGCACAGAGACTGCAGTTGCAGTTTGACCCCTGGCACCATATGCAGCCCTAGCACTGGCCTCAGGTGGGCTGAGCCTGGCCGCAGACACAAAAAAAGATACCTGTTTGTCCTGTTCAATGTAGACAGTTTTAAAAATATTTTCCCAATAGCTCAGTAGAATAAGTGCTCGTCTGTCACATGCAAGTATCTGAGTTCAATCCCCAGTACTGCAAAATCAATCAATCAATCAATCAATTTTTTTTCCACCTGGGCTTGGTTAGAGTCCCCAGATGCAAACCTGTAGCTTACAGAATCTTCCAGCTCTGTTATGGTTTATGTCTAGTTGTTCCCCCAAAGCCTCATGGAGTCACTGGGCGGGGACTTCTATAGATTGAGACTTGACTCATGAGTCACTGGGATTATGTGTTTTAGTACTGATGGGATTATCGGTCTGAGTAGGGCTAGGACTATGGGTGTGGTCTAGGGAGAATATCCTAAGGCAGAGAGCCTGATAGGAATATAAAGAGAGACAGACTAGAACTGTTGCTCTCTGCTGCCCTATTTGGTTGGCTACCTCTGCCACCATTTTGTTGCTGTTCCACCGCCATGAACTGGATGCTCTCTGCCCTGTTCCACTCAGCCTTGGGACAGCTGAATATGGACTGAAACTTCCACGAACTGTGAGCTAAATAAACCTTTCCTTCCTTCTTCTTGGGTGTCGGGTATTTGTCCCAGCAACGAGTGAAAAGTGACTAAGACAAGCTCTGATGCTGTTCTTTGTCTTAGTTACTTTCTCATTGCTGGGACAAAATACCTGATGCTCACAGTTAAAGGAAGAAAGGTCTACTTGGCTTGCAGGCTATAGAGATTCCAGCCCATAGTCACTGGTCCCAAAGCAAGGCAGTGGGGCAGAGGGGCAAGGCACAGGAGAAACAGCTCTGGCTTCTCAGGAGAAGCCAGAGAGGGATCAAGGGAAGAGGAGGGAGCGGGACTCTTGTAGGCCACGCCCCCTGCAAGCTGCCTCCGCGGCCATGCCTCCCCACAACATCCCATTCAGCTACAAACTCATCGGTGGATTAATCAACTAAGAAGCATCATACCTCCATGACCCAATCACTCCCCCCATCCCCACATTTGGGGCTTTGGGGGGACATCTGGATAAAAACTCGCTTCTGTGAGCCAGCATAACAGGACAGCAAAATGTGGGAGCCGTGGTACCAGCACAGGTCTAGCACCCCATCCTCCTCTTGCCAACTCTCCCTAGATACTTTCTGAAGGATCCATTTTCATATCTGTCCATGCCTGGGTGGGGCAGAGCCAGGGAAAAACTGTGAGATGCTCTGCCCGAGTCAGAGGCAGGTGCCTTGCACCTAAGGCCTGTATGCTTTCCTTCTGCACAGTGCATTCTCATTGCAGGTGTCTGAACGAGCTTGCCTCAGGTTGGCCGGTGTGTCCGGCTGGTGCGTTCTGTTAAGACCTGTGCCCCTTTCCTCTTCTCTCCTCAGTTACATTCGCTGCTATTACTGGGCTGTGAAGACCCTCATCACCATCGGGGGGCTGCCCGACCCCCAGACGCTCTTTGAAATTGTCTTCCAGCTGCTGAACTATTTCACGGGTGTCTTCGCTTTTTCTGTCATGATTGGACAGGTACCCGGGTCCCAGCCCTTCATCCTCAGGGCTCATCTGAGGAGAGCACTGACTGGACTGGGAATCAGAAGCCTGTGGTGCAGGGCCCAGCTGGGGAAGGGGAAGGAGGTGGGTGGGCCCCATCCCCCATCTCTCTCCAAGGTCAAGTCCATATATAGTGTCGGTCCCTTTGGGTGTCCTGGTGAGCTGGACTGCATGGCTTAATGAGAGGTAGGAGAAACCCTTTGTATTTCTGACCACTTGCAAGGGGATCTTGTCTTCTTGTCAGGGCAGATGACACTCAGGGGTCCTTACAGGAGCCTTTGAAGGGCCCCAGCTTGAGGAACTGTATACTGGGTTCATATTTTCTCTACCAAGGGCTTAGACAAAGTGGCTAGAGTGTCTCTGAGTTAGCCCAGCCTGAAGTGGTGTCCCCTCAGGGTCTGTGGCCACCAGAGGGGCCAGCAGCTCTGCTTCCTAATCCACACTGGAGGGGGGATTTTTTTTTTTCCCACCAGGAAACTTTTGCATGCAGACATCTGTCTTCCTCCCTGCCTTCTTCCCCTGGGAGCATGTGCCCTTGTCTGAGTAAAGCGACACATCCCAAAACTTGCTTCCTGTCCTGCCCTAGATGAGAGACGTGGTAGGGGCGGCCACTGCAGGACAGACTTACTACCGCAGCTGTATGGACAGCACAGTGAAGTACATGAATTTCTACAAGATCCCTAGGTCCGTACAGAACCGAGTCAAGACCTGGTATGAGTATACCTGGCACTCGCAAGGCATGCTGGGTAAGACTGTCACCCCCTCCCAAGGCCTTCCTATTCTTCCCTTGTCCTGTGTCGCTGAGGCCCAAGCACTGGGCTGTGGCTCCAAAGGTTTATGTGAGAGGGGTCTGGAGAGGCCTTGGAGGTAGCTGTTACAACACTCCTAAAGACTTAAGGGCCTGTCTCCTAGGCTTCCCTCTCTCCTCATTTCACCTTGAGACACAGCCCTGCTGGATATCAAAGTTGACGTTTGAATCAGGAGGGAGGAGCCCTTCCCTGGGCCCCCTCTCCCATCCTTTCCTCTGTCAGGGCACCTTCACCCCACAGTGGGCACCAAGAACATGGCCCTGCTCCCCTGCAAAGGCTCTGAGGCCACATGAATAACGGCACATTCTTCTCTGACTCCCTGGCTGCATGACACTGGCCAAGCCAATACCCCAGCTTGTCTGTAAGGCTGCAGTAGTGAGGCTTCTTGGGTTGCAGAGAGGGCTGACTCGATCTTTGTGAAAAGCAGGCACATGAAGCACTAGGAATGTAGCTCAACAACAGGGTACTTGCCTAGCATATGCAAAGCTGTGGGTTCAACTCCCAGCACCACACACACACACACACACACAAAAAAAAAAAAAAAATTAAAGAAGAAGAAAGATGGATTTAAAAGCCAGGCATAGTGGTGTGTGCCTGCCATCCCAGCACTACAGGCTGAGGCAAAGGATTGCAAGTTTGAACCCAGCTGGGACAATTTCGTGAGACCCTATCTCAAAATACAAGTTTTTAAAACCTGAGGATGGGCCTGGTGGAATGGCTCAGTGGTCTAAAGCACCTGCTTGGGAAAGCTTGGACGGCTTCAGGGACCACGGTTCGATCCCCGGCACCACATGCTGCGCCAGCCCTGCCCTCGGGGCAGGCTGAGCCGGGCATAGAAATGAGTGAATAAACAAACAAAGGTTCTGAAACAAGAAAAAATAAAATAAAATAAAACCTGAGGATGTAATTCAGTACAAATGGCCTGTATTCAATCCCTAGCAACACACACACACACACACACTCATGCACATATGAGAATATACACAGCTGGAACATGGTAAATATTAGATAAACTTGTTCTTGCTAATGTTCTCCTAGTGTATGTATGGGAGGGTGTTTCATCAACAATTGCAATAAAAGGATGACCAGTGCCATGGCCCTGGAACTCCTGATGCAGAGACTGCATTGGTAGTGTCCAGGGAAGGACACACCAGAAGCCCTGGGTAGATCCATGCATGGGGTGGGGGGCATCTGGAGTTCAGTGCTCTTGCATGGAGCTGGCTTCCTGGAAGAGGTGACATTGGTACTGGGTTTTTTGTTTGTTTGTTTGTTTGTTTTTTGGCGGGACCAGGGTTCAAACTCATTACCTTGCAATTGCCAGGCAGGAACTTGTGCCACAGAGCTATCTTCCCAGCCCATTGGTATTGGGTTTTGAAGAATGAGTGGGAGTTAGTCAGGGAAGGGCATAGGGCTTGCCTCATGGAGGGACCTATTGACAAAGGCCTAGAGAGGACAGCTGTTGGGATCTAGAGTAGCAGGGAAGGTGGCCAGGGCTGTAGGTGTGTGGGCGTTGGGGCTGCCTTTGCTCTGATCCCCCATGTCCTGTTTGCAGATGAGTCAGAGTTGATGGTGCAGCTTCCGGACAAGATGCGGCTGGACCTTGCCATCGATGTGAACTACGACATTATTAGCAAAGTGGCACTGTTCCAGGTACACTCTTGCAGTGCCCTCTCCTTTGGGACTCTGGGGACCCCTAGCGTGGGCATCCTCTAACGGGGCTTCTTCCCCTCCACCGGGCAGGGCTGCGACCGGCAGATGATCTTCGACATGCTGAAGCGTCTGCGCTCTGTGGTCTACCTGCCCAACGACTACGTGTGCAAGAAGGTGTGCAGTGCAGTGCAGGAAGCAGGCCAAGCTGGTGTCCTCCCTGGAGTGGGCAGGGCCGGGACACCCTGGGTGGCAGAGGTGCTGTCACAGAGGATCAGGAGCTGCAGTGCCAGTGGGGATCAGCCCAAGGGTCCAGGCTTTGTCATGCCGGTCCACAGTTCTCTGTCATGGGATGGGGCAGGACAGGAGCCCCAATTCACAGGGAGGGGTTGGAGGAACCTTCCAGGGCCTCCCTGGCAAAGCCATGGTGGGGGTACCCAGAATTCAGTGTGTTTGCATGAAACTGGCAGCAAGGTGGGGTATGTGCACTGGGAAGATGATGCCCAAGCAGGCCCTGCAAGCCTGGGGAGCCCCAGCCCAAGAAGGCCCCAACTCTAGGTGTGTGTTGCAGCAGGGAGGAAAGGATGCTATAGATGGCTGAGAACGTAAAACTTCAGGCTGAGGCTGTGAGAGGGGCTGGGAAACAACAGTGTCGTCTGCCTGGGCATGGAAACCACCCCCTAGCTGTGCAGCCCTGGGCAGGTGGCGTGCCTCTCTGATTCCTGTTCTTCTCTCTGATAAAGTGTGGGTATGGGTAAGCACCACCCACGTGGTGGCTGAGAGAGCTGAACAGGAGAGACCTGTAGCTTGGTACCATGCCTGGAGTGGAGGGGGCGCCACGGCTGTGCTGTTGCCTGTGTGGTGGTGCAGTTTGCTCTCCTGAGCGGAGATCCGGGTTGGTGAGGTCATGGTTTCAAGGTGAAGTACATGGGTGTGGGTGTGTGAGCAGCGCCCTCTGCCTACCGGTTCTGCCTGACACAATCCCTGAGATATCCAGGGTGCCTGCTAGTGAGGTGTCTTAGAGACCACAGCCAGGACGCTTCCTACCTGGGAAGGTGTGCTGGTGTCCTTGGGTGCTGTCCAGGTCTGACTGACAGGTGGTGGCCGGGTGGCGCTGGGCAGGGCCTGAGGACTGGAAGGTGGCAGGCTGACCCAAGCTCCCTTGCCCTCTTCCTCCTTCCCTATGTTCATTCACCCTGGGACCCGACTGTCGTGGTAGCTTGGTGAAGCTACCAGACCCCACACTGAATGGCTGTTGCCCTAGGCCCAACTTCTCTTTTCTGCCATCGTTTTCCCACCGTGCCCACTTCATTTTGTGTGAGGACACCAGTCAGACTGGATTTGGCTCCCACCTTGTTCCAGGGTGGGCTTATCTTAGTTGCATCTGCCACAACTCTATGACCAAATCAGGCCACCCTCTAAGGCACTGGGAATTGGGATTTCATGACTGTTATAAGCTGAACTGTGAATCAAGAATGGGGCATAGTTTGGCTTATAACAGTCTTGAACTTTGAAACCAGACTGGGCTTGAATCCTGGCTGTGCCTTATCCTTGCTTTATGACCTTAGAAAAGTAGAATCTGGCAGGCTGAGACAGGAGGATTGCAAGTTCCAGCTGAGCAGCTTAATAACTAAGCAAAACCCTGTCTTTACAATGTTTTACTGCCATGCAGGTCCCACCCTCGGGCATGCTGAGATGGCAATTGAGACTGGGTATGGTTGGGAGGCTATAAACAGGTGGATCACTACGAGTTCAAATCTAGTAGTAAGACCCTGAATACTCTGTAGACACTTCCCTAAAAATAAAATAAAATAAGCCGGGCGTGGTGGCTCACGCCTGTAATCCCAGCACTTGGGAGGCTGAGGCAGGAGGATTGGTATGAGTTCGAGACCAGCCTGGGCTACAAAAGTGAGCTCAAGGTCAGCCTCAACTGCATAGTGAGACCCTGTCTCAAAAAGACAAAAAAAATAAAATAAAATAAAATAAAATAAAATAAAATAAAGATCTGGGGATATAGCTTAGTGCAAAGCACCTATGTTCAATCTCCAGTGCAAAACAAACAAACACATTGCAATTCTGCCCCACATCAGAAGGTGTTGGAGGCTGAGACCTACCACTGGTAGGCTCAGAGAAGCACTGTGGATGGCAGGACCTCACAGCTGCTGCCTGCCTATCTCCGTGGGCGGACACTGGCTGCTGGGGCTGCACCGGGATGTTGAGTAATGGCGGAACCACCACTGTGCTTCCTGGGCCTCCCTTGTAGGTGTGGGTGGGGATCCACAGAACCATCACCCTGCACCTCCTGGCTGCCAGGCACTTCCCATCCCATCACTGACTGTTGTGGGAACCTGGTAGGTGGGTGGGGCAAGGACTGCTCAGTCTCCCTGGTCCCCTGTGTGAGGTGTCTGGAACCCAAGAAGGAAGTGACCATCTCAGACACCACACCAAGAGGTGGTTCTAGTGCCTGCTTTGATGCCTCCTTGCAGGTCCACCAGCCTCCAGGCACAGCCCCTGGCTTGGAGAGTGCTTGGGGGTGGTGGAGCAGCTCGGCCTCCTCTGTTTCAGGGGGAGATTGGCCGTGAGATGTACATCATCCAGGCGGGCCAGGTGCAGGTCCTGGGTGGCCCTGATGGCAAGGCGGTGCTCGTGACACTGAAAGCAGGATCTGTGTTCGGAGAAATCAGGTGAGAGGCACTGGGGGGCAGGAGGCCCTGGGCATAGTCCAGGAAGGAGGTGTTGAGGGGTGGGCCCCGCTGGGCTGTGCAGGGGAGGTCTGGGTGCCCACGGCTAGGACTGTGCCCCCAGGAGGGCCAGGGTCTCAGAGCTAAGCAAGATCCAAAGCATAGCCTCCAGGCTCCCAAGGGTCTCATGGCCTCCCTTGTCTCCCAGCCTGCTGGCCGTCGGGGGTGGGAACCGGCGCACTGCCAACGTAGTGGCTCACGGGTTCACCAACCTCTTCATTCTGGATAAAAAGGACTTGAATGAAATTTTGGTACATTATCCTGAGTCTCAGAAGTTGCTCCGGAAGAAGGCCAGGTATGTGATGTATTTTTTCATTAAAAAAAAAAATTGCTAAGAACAAAGACTTGCTCTTGTGCCCCCAGGCACTCTATCAGATCAGGATGTTCACTGTCACCTGTGCTCCGTACTCCCATTCTGCCAGGGTTAGGGTAGCATCTTCTACGGCTCTGCGAGTTTCCCTTTCTCCTTCCTAGATTGAGGAAAGAGCCATGGTCTCCACCTTTAATATCTTTGACTCCTTGGAGGAACGCAGACTGTTTATCTTGTACATTATCCCTCAGTCTGTATTTAGTGGGTGTTTTCCTGTAATCACCTTCAGGATCTCTGTATTCATTAGGAACAGTTGGAAGTGCTATCATGTCCTGCTTGGTGAGGGGGAAGGGAGCTGGTGAGTCTTACTTTTGTCACCTGGTGGTGATGCTTCTGCACTGTAAGTTGCTGTTTTTCTCCTGGCAATAGATAAGTCCATAAACCAAGCATGGCAGTGCACACTTGTGGTCTCAGTGCTTGGCAGGCTCGGGCAGGAAGATCACTGCAAGCTCAAGGCCAGCCTGCACTATGTAGTGAACTCAGAGCCAAGCTGAACTACAGAGTGAAACCCTGTCTCAGAACAACAAAAGTTAATTAATAAGTTAGTTATTAACTCCAAAGGGAGTAACTTTAAACCAGACATGGTGGTGAATATCTATAATCCCAGCGCTGGGAAGGCTGAGGCATGAGGATTGCTATGAGTTTGAGGTCAGTGTGGGCTACATAATGGATTCGAAGCCAGCCTAAAATACACAGTGGGACCCAACCTCGGAAAACAAAAGGAATAACTTGTGAACCATGTATGTGTCCTGCCTGCCACCACACTGTCACCCATTGCTTCTTAGGGTTTCTTGCTAAACTACTGATAGTTATAAGGTTTGCAGAATGGTGATTCTGTTCTCCTTTTCACATCCATTCTACCCCAAGAACGAGGATTTGCTTCACTCCCATTTGTTTATTCATTTGTCTTTCATATATGCATGAATGTATTTCATGAATATCCTGTTACAGTCTCTTTTCTACTTTTATTTTGTGGTATTGGGGATTGAACTCAGGGCCTTCACACTAAGCTATATCCCCAGCCCTAATTAATTAATTTATACTCTGGTTTCTCTTCAGATTGTGTAAATCTTCTACCTTTTCAATTAATTTATTTTTTTATTTTGGGCACTGAATCACTTAGTTGCCCAAGTTTGGGCTTGAATGTGGCATCCTCCTGCCTCAGCCTCCCATGTGCTGGCATCACAGGTGTGCACCAATACCTTTGACTACAGTCACTGTTGGGATGCTCAAATGTTCCCGAGGTTGGCCAATGGCTACCCCTTCATCCTAACTCTTGTGACCCTTTCTACATGCCACCCAATTACAGCACTTGGCACTTCTGTGAGGAGCAGAAGGCACGTCTTGTGCTGTCCCTGCTGAGTCCCTGGACATGGCTATTCCCCAAGGAGCCACAATCCCCTTCATGGGAGACTCTGAGGGCCATTTGGTGGGTATAGGGTGCTGGGAATTGGACTGCAGGCCTCACACAGGCTCAGGATGGAGCTCCCTGTAGCCTGGAATGGTTCTTCAAAACCGAGGTCTGAGTCCTAGCAGCGCTTGCCTGGGGAACTGCTGGGAGACGCGCTTGGTCTGCCCTGTGAGCCGCAGGCATGCAGCTGTGCATGAGGATGTGAACAAGTAGCAAGCCACGTGTGCGCAGGCACATGTGTGAGACAAGGTGGCTCATCCTGTGGTTCCAGCCCTTAGAAGGGTGACACAAGAGGGCGGCTGTGAGTTTGAGGCCAGGTTGGGCTACATAGTGAGTTCAAGACCATCCTGGACTACACAGAGAGACCCTGTCTTGATAAACTAAAACAGAAAACAAAAACCAAGATGTTTCTTTCTATATCAATTAATCTATCCATAAAATAATTTCAGTCCAGCACTGCAGAATTGATTCTGATTTTTTCCTCTTCCATGCTTATATATCCCTTCTCCACTGTTGGAAAATGTGGTTGCCTTAATCCTTGTTCAATGCTATAGTGGAAGGTAATTTCAAAATTATCATCCCATATCTACCACTGCTAAAAAAGAAGTCTTCAGCTGTACTTGGCAATGCATGCCTGCCATCCCAGCTACACAAGAGGCTGAGGCAGGATCATAAATTCAAAGCCAGCCTGCACTACTAAAAAGGCCTAGGGATATAGTTCATCAATAGAATATTTGCCCTGCATATAGGAGGCCTTAAGGTTCTACTTCCAGTACCATCATCACAAAAAAAGGGGGGGGGGATAGCTCATCAGTCTAAGCACCTGCCTAGCAAGCTCAAAGACCCAGGTTCAATCCTGGTGCCACATGCTGTGTGGGCCACCAAAACCAGGTAGGGTGGCACACTCCCTCCAGAGCTATGGAGGCTGAAAGAAGAGGATCACTATGAATCCAAGCTGCATAGCAAGACCCTGCACCAAATGCATTAAAAAAAAAAAATTGGTATAGCTCTCTTGTCCCTCTCAGTGTTTTGTCTATACGAAATGCAGGTAGGGGCTTTGCTTCAGCTTCCCACTGTATTGGGTGGTGATTTGTTGTTGCTGTTTTCTTTTGAGGATATAAACACTAGCATGTTTCTAAAAGTTGAAACTCTACCAAACAAAGTAGAAGTGAAGTATCAGACAAGTCAGAGAAGTGTCGGATATTGTGCAAGGCTGTGCCTGGGGGGGTGGGCACAGTGTGTGTACTGGGAATCAAACCTGGGTCAGTGGTTTCTGCCTTCCTCCTGTGCTCACTTTTGCAGAAACAGGCAGAGCCTCACTCTTCTCCTACCCCCCCTCCCCCAGCAGGTAGCACATCCCAGAGGCCTCTCGCACCTAGCTGTTCTCAGTCCCCAGATGACGACCTCTGCCTTTGCCCTTGATGGTCAGGAGTGCTCCTGAGAACCAGCGTCTAGGGCCATTTCTGATGGCTTGCAATTACAAACAGGGCTGCTCTGAATAATTTGGTTAGCTGGCTTCTGTGTTGATGGAGAATGGATGATGTTTTAGAAAAGCAGCGTTCTTCTTTCCAGTCCTTAAGATCACATTTAACTGAGCAGCTGAGGTACGGCATGGTAGAAAGCCCGCAACAGGCTTGCAAAGCTGAGGGAGTACAAAGCCCTTGCGACTGAGGTGCTGGCTGTGTGACTTTCAAAAAGTTACTTACTTCAACTTTCTGGTTTACCTTTTGAAGTAAAGAGAACCGCCATTCTTTTTTTTTTTTTTTTTTTTCTTTTTGAGACAGGGTCTTGCTATGGAGTCCAGGCTGGACTTGAGCTCACTTTTGTAGCCCAGGCTGGTCTCAAACTTGCACTGATCCTCCTGCCTCAGCCTCCCAAACCTTATTCTTTGCTGTTGTAAAGATACAATAAAATAGAATGTGGGGGCCAGCCATGGTGGCACGCACCTGTAATCCCAGCACTTAAGGGCCCAGGGCCCCCCTGGGCTACAAACTGAGTTCAAGTTTAGCCTGTCTCAAAAAATGACCAACTAAACAGGCAAATAGAGCGCGGGAATGTCTCCTGTGGGCATCTGGACTCTGAGGAACTCACAACATGCTGATAATCTCCACGTTCCTTTCCATCTATCCCATGACCCCCAAAAGCTTCTAGTTGGACAAAACCCACCAGGGATTGAACCCAGTGCCTTCAAACTGAGCTAAGTCTTTCTTTTCTCTTTTTTTTTTTAATTTGTATTTTGAGACAGGGTCTCCCTAAATCACAAAGTTACCCAGGTTCGGCTTGAATTTGAAATCCTCCTGCCTTAGCATGCCCGAGCACTGGGATTGCTTTTTAATCCACATACTGGGTTTCCTTCTCAGTTACCTTTTCATTATATAATCTTGTTTTCTACTTTACCCTCTGAAGTGGTACCCTAGCTGTATGATAGTACACACCTGTGATCTCAGCATTCGGTGGCTGAAGCAAGAAGATCAGCAGTTCAAACTCAGCCTGGATAATTTAGGGACTTAGAAAATGCAGCAGGGGACACAACAGCAAACAAATGAAGTTTATATTTTAGCCAAGAAATGAGGCATTAAAATAACCACTGTGGGCTGTATTAGCTATGAGAAGGGCTGTGACAAACACGGCTACGTGTCGGGAATGGGGACAGAGGCAGCTGTCTGAGAGGCACCGGCTGGGGGTGTTCTGAAGAGCTGGCATCTCGCCGATATCTGCAGAGTACAGTGTCACAGTTTAATCACAGACAGCCCAGTGGGGCTGCCTCCACCGGGGGCACCCAGCATAGGGAAACTCCCAGGAGTAGCACACTCCGCCCAGAACTCACCGACTTTTCTTCAGAATATCAGTGTAAGAGAGAAAGAAAAGGATAGGCAGTTTGGACAAGGTGCTGTCTCAAGGCAAGGCAGCTTTCTTGGGGGAAAGGGGAAGAAGATAGGAGCCAGACACAACCTGCTTCGGTAATCTAAACTTCCTATTACTTCCTGTTGTTTAACTGTTTACTGGGCCAAGTCCTCTGCAGAGGGTGAGCTGAGAAAAGCATTTTAGGCAGAGGGAACCCATGGACAAAGACTGAGAAAAGCAGGCTTTCTGTATGTGCAAAGGAACATTCAGAAAATTGGTGCGCTGCTGGGCATGGTGGTGTACACCTATAATCTCTGTACCTAGGAGGCTGAGGCAGGAGGATTGCCATGAGTTCCAGGCTAGCCTGAACTACATAGTGAGATCAAAGTCAGCCAGAACTACAAAGTGAGATACTGTATTTGGTGTAGCTTGGTGTGGAATCAAAGAGGGTACGAGACTAGTTCAGCCCTCGTAGTTAAGGGGCTGTTCATGGCTTTGGCTCTTGTCTGAAGGACATGAGAGTCATGCAGGGCTCTATACAGACAGGTGACTCGATGTGGCTTAGGCTTTTACACTATCTCTTTGCAGCTGCAAGGTGGAGGGATGGAGAGTCCATATTGAAGCCTCACACACACAAGCTGCTCAGATCCACTGGGAAAAGGAGCTGCTCTCAGAAAAACTCCCAGGTCCCACCAAGGTCCTGTCCATGGGAGCTATTCCCATAACACTGCCCACCTTCCCTGTCACATTGGTCCTCAGCAGGACATGGAGATAGAGTAGATATCGTTATTCACTGCTCCCATGTTTGTAAAGTGCATCTGTGACCCCAAGATCAATGCTCAGCAGGGCCTTTGTGGTGGGCCAGGTGCATGGCCCTCTTGTTTCAGCTTGCAGGCTCCAGACATGACTCTCCTGTGGTCGGGTTAGTGCCAGTGTTCCAGTTTTGTGCCTTTTCTTGATGATTTTGCTGCTTCAGATGGCTCCAGGCAGAGTGTCGAAGTGCTATCACATGTCCCCAAGCACAAGGCTGCACTGTGCCAGCCCAGAAAACATATGTGACACGTGTTACATAGGCCTGGGTCACTGGCTGCTGTGCAGTTGCTGGCCATGAGCTGGGGCTGGGGTGCAGCACAGGGGAAGAACTCTCGGCTACAGGAGCAGGGGCCAGGCTCCCTCCCAGGACAAAAAAGGAGGGAAGGAAAGAGAGTGAGACACAGAGCCAGAGAGACAAAGAAGACATAGAGAGAGACAGAGACAGAGACAGAGACAGAGACAGAGACAGAAAGAATAAATCTCAGTGTTAACAATGTATAAGAAACAGGATGACCAGGACAGAACTGTGTATAGAGCCAGGCTAGGCACCCTGGGTTGAGCCAGGCCTGTGTCCCTGGAAGTGGTGGTTCTGGATTTGCTAAGTCAGTGTTTGAAGGGACCTTACAGAAGATAATCATAGTAACTATGAGATTCAGTGGCTTGTGTCTGAAAACCACTTTTATTTCTGCCTTCCCATATCTGGCTTAGGTGGGAGCCTGCAGGGTCCCCCAAGGCTGTGCAGAAGCTCCTAACCCAGGGGGAACCCCCAACCTGCCCAGGCTGCAGAGGCCTAAGGTGCTGTGAGAGAGTTGGGCACTGAGCACAAGCTTTGCCCATCAAAAGAGAGATGCTGTCTGAGGAGGACAGGGACCAGGGAGGGACATCTGAGTTGGGGAGGCTACACCTGCTGTGGGATTCTGTCCAAGACCTCCACTTTAAAAAAGGAGATGAAGCCAGGCGTGGTGGCTCACGCCTGTAATCCCAGCACTTGGGAGGCTGAAGCAGGAGGATTGGTGCAAGTTCAAGACCAGCCTGGGCTACAAAAGTGAGCTCAAAGCCAGCCTGAACTGCACAGAGAGACCCTGTCTCAAAAAGACAAAAAAAAAAAAAAAAAAAAAAGGTGATGAAAAAGTCTTATGCCTGTTCCTTTCTCTGGGGTGACACAGGATCCTAACCATAGAGAAGCATGCATCGTCTAAAAATGAAGGGGAAAGCCAGGCCTGGTGATTTGGCACCCCCCTGTAATCCCAGCACTCAGGAGGCCAAGGCAGGAGGACCACAATGAAATTAGGGCCAGCCTGGGCTACTGGTGAGCTGAAGGCCAGCCTGAGGTACATAGTGAGATCCTGTGCCAAAACAAACAACATTAACAAAAACAAAAAAAAAAAAAAGTGAAGAGGAGCCTCTTTAATATGGAAACATCCCAGAAGCCAGCTCAGTGTTTCAACAGAGAGACAGCCACTAACCACCAGCAGAGACCTTTCAGATGGCCCTTTGTCTCATATCAGTGCCACATGGAGCCTCCGTGCAACTGTCACACCATGAATTATGGACTCCAATAACACAGGTGACAGTGCAGGGCTGGTGTCTAAGAGGGCTCTGATGGATTACGATGTTTGTGCTCTCTTGGGGAGCACAGCCACAAAATGCAAATCTCTGGTAATTAATATCAATACGTGCAATTTCAGCCCATTGCCTCTGATTAGATAAGCAGCTGGTAACAGGCTCATTTTTAAACAAACAAGTTCTGCTGGAACCCTGATGAATGAATTTGCCAATTAGCAGTGTAGACCATTAGACTGCAGACAAAATTCATTTGTTCTTGAGCCAAACTACTCATCACATATTCACAGAGGAAAAAAAAAAATTCCTTGTGAAAGGTGCGGACTGTTGATAGAAAATTCTGTTCTGGTTGAGAAAAAAAAAAAGAACAAGTGGTCCACTGCAGTAGGTGTGGGCTGTGATTCTACCCCTTCTCCTTCCTGGCAACCTCAGGCAGGTCACTGCCCTGTACATGGAGCCTCAGTTTCCTCAACTGTCAGGGCCACAAGTCATCCCAGCCCTTTCTATGTCATGGAAGTGCTCTCTGAACCTAAGAAGGTAATGACTGTGGTATTGCCTTGGAACATTAAGATTTGGAGTTCTGGGGTCAGAAGTGTGAACTTGAATTCTGACTGTGCCGTGTCCTAGCTGTGTGGCCTTGGGAGTTGGCCCTCTGGAATTCCATATCCTTAGTTAGAGGTGGGCATAAATCAGTAAGATTACTTGTGAGGACTGTGGTGAGGCTTATCTGAGAATTAGGTATGTATTAGTTACCCACTGCTGTGTGACAGCATCACAACAACTTTGGCACTTAAAACCACACACATTCGTTATCTCAGTTTCTGTGGCTCAGAAGTCTGGGGGTGGCTTAGCTGAAGCCTCCACAGATCCAGACTCTTGGCTGTCACCATGCTGTCAGCCAAGAATGGGCTCATTGGAAGTCTTCCTGGGGGAAGGGCCAGCTCCAGGACCACATGGTGCCAGCTAAATCCAGGTCCTGGGGCTGTAGGGTTGGCACTTCTGTTCCTAGCTGGCCATGGTGGGGGGCTGTCCTGGCTCTTGCTCCTTGGCCTCCTGCAGTATGGCTGGCTGCTTCAGCAAAGCCAGTGGCCAGTGCCCAGGTCTTCCGTGGCTACACACTCAGTGCTGCCCCCCCCCCCCCCCGCTCTCCTTATATCCCGTGGCAAGCACAGAGCACACACGTCATATCCACCTGTCAGTGAAGGGGACCACAGAGAGGTGAGAGCATCAGGCGAGGGTGCCAAGGGCCCAAGGTCTTTGTGAAGGACTCAGAGACTTGTGCTGACATTAGTGACCTGGAGAAAGGACAGCGAAGCAGAAGCAAAGCACTTTGAGTGCGTTTCCACTTGAGCCTCCCATTTCTGAGTCCACATATTTAAGTACATGGGGCTGAAGGTGTAGCTTATGGAGGAGAAGGCTTGACTAGTGTGCGCCAGGTCCTGGGGTTCCCGGGAAAGGAGTAAGGGAGAGATGGAAGCAGAGATGGAAGGAGGGAGGGAAGAAGGGAGGAGGGAAAAGGGGGGAAGGGAAGAAGAAAGGATAAGACAGAAGAGAGGCCAGACTCTATAAAGAGGACTGTGTTCAGCTCATGGTTCTAGAGGGGCAAGGGCTTGGCTCTGGCCTTGGCTTGAGCACCCCCCAGCGCAGTGGCATTGCAGGGGCACAATATTGGCTAGGGAGATCGCAAGACAAGACAGGCGTCCTAGGCACTGCATCAATCTCTTTTGATGATCGTGCTCTCAGTGATGCAGGGATTTCGGTAGTGCCCCCACTGCCACCCCACACCCAACCACACCCTCAACCACACCACCACCACAGCATGCCGAGGGCCAGGCTCCGGGGCATGAAGACTTGGGGAAACACACTCCGTACAGCAGCGCCCACCTGTGTCCTCAGAAGAGTTACGCAGCCTCTCTGAGTCCCAGTGTGCCCAGCCACCGGGTGCAGACAGGAGACTCACCGCGCTGCGGTTGGTCTGATCCGTCAGTGAGATCTACCCATAAAGCACCCTGAGAATCACGCGCAACTGCCCCCACCGCCTGGCCCTGGCGTCTTGGGGTTCTCTGCGGATGCGGCTCTCCCGACAGAGGGCGCTCCTGAGGCGGGGCTGCTGTCTTCCAGGCGCATGCTGAGGAACAACAAGCCCAAGGAGCAGAAGAGCGTGCTCATCTTGCCGCCGCGGGCCGGCACCCCCAAGCTCTTCAACGCGGCCCTGGCTGCAGCAGGCAAGATGGGCAAGGGTGGCAAAGGCGGCAAGCTCGCGCACCTCCGGGCCCGCCTCAAGGAGCTGGCGGCGCTGGAGGCGGCTGCCAGGCAGCAGCAGTTGCTGGAGCAGGTAATGCGGTGGGAACCCCAGCATCCCTCCCCTTTAGGTGCAGGACAGGGAGGCAGAGGGACCTGAGAGTGGGCCACAGCCTTAGGGACTGTTGTCCCCTGAGTTATAGCAGGTGGGACCTACATGATTGCCAGTGACAGAGCACAAGCTTTCATTAGCTTGAGAAAACAAGTGAGGGAGTCCAGTGATTGATGAGTTCAGATATGGCTGGATCCAGGTGCAGGAAGCAGCTTGGGGCAGAGCACTTGCCTAGCATATGCGGGCCCTGCTTGAGCTCCGTCCTCACCAGTACAGAATCAGTGCTCAATAGAAGCCCATATGGGGCCTGGCAGGATTGCTCAGTGGTCTAAAGCGCCTGCTTAGGAAAGCTTGGGCAGCTGCAGGGACCGCGGTTTGATCCCTGGCACCGCATGCTGCGCCAGGCCTGCCCTCAGGGCAGGCTGAGCTGGCCATAAAAATAAATAAATAAACAAACAAAAGTTCTGAAACAAGAAAAAAATTTAAAAATTCTTTAAAAAAAATAGAAACCCATATGCAGTCACAGGACTGGTTTTCCCAGTGTGTTATCTCTGTACCTGTTTCTCTGATGATGGCTCCACTTCCAGGCAGCCTCCCTTGACTGCATCCTTCTGGTGTAGCAAACCCAACAGAAATATCTCTTTCCAAGGATTCCAGAAAAAGTTCCTGGACCCACTGTCATTGGCCAGAATTGGATCACATGCCCATTCCCGAGCCATTCAGTGTGGCTGAGAAGTCCAGGCTCTGGGAGGCCTGGGTCACATGGGTTACATGTCCATCCCTGGACTGAGAGTGGGGAGGGCAGGATCCCTGACAGGAAGCCTGGGTGTGCTGCTGCAGAGCTCGGAGGATTTGGTGCGGGTGGGGAATGTCCTGCCCACAGCAGCAGTGATGTTCTCCTATTTAATACTGTGTTTGTGATGCCCCAAAAGATCTGAATGGGAAAAAAAAAAAAAAAACTTACAACCTGACATAGAGCCAACTCCTCCCCCAACTCGAATGGGAATATTAAAATTAGTTCTGGGACTTTTTTCTGTGACTAAAGCCAAGAATGCCAGTTAGAGAGTAATTGCACTCATTATGTCTGTTCATGACTATCCTTTAGGGAGGCTGCTAGCGAGGAGGGGGCTGGGGACAAGCAGGTGCTCAGGGACAGGGCTGTTTAGAGGAGCCGGTGTCAACCTAGATGACAGAGTTCAGAGGAGGCCAGTGAAACTAGCCTCACTCCAGGTTGGTGCCAACAGACAGCAAGAGTCTAGTGACATCAGAACCACTTGGGATCCCCAGCAGTTTTCCAAATGCAGCCCCCTCTGGCCCCAGACCAAGGAGGTCAAGATCGTTTGGCTCCCCAACTGCCAAGGTCATGGTTGAGCTGGGACCTCTGTGTGGGTTCATGGATTAAACCCTAAGAGTGTTCCCAGTGCCGGGCATGGTGGCGCAGGCCTGTGAACGTCAGCACTGCAAAGGCCGAGGGAGGATGGCTGGATGGCTGAGAGTTTGAGAGCAGCCTGGACTATGTAGTCAGTTCCAGGCCAGTGTGAACCACAGTGAGATCCTGTCTCCAACACTTTCCTGCACCAGAAAAGGAGTATTCTCAGAGAAGCAAAAAACTAGCTGAGATGGCTCTTCTGTGCCCAAGGGCTGCTCTTCACTGAGATTGAATTAAATTTGCATGAGTTCCCAATAAAAGGCATTTCCCCTGCAGGGAAGGCAGCAGGCAGGCAGAACTGAAGCATGCAAGGAGCTCGTACCTAGAAGTCCAGAGACACTGGGCCAAATCCCAACTCTGTCAACAGCTGCCTCTGTGGCCCTGAAGTAGCCCCTCCACCAACTCTGAGACCCGGGTGACTCCTATTTGCCTGGTGTCACAAAGGTCAGGCAGGCTGCCTTGCTCGCCTTCTAGAAAGCATTGAAGATGCGGCAAAGAGCTTCCCTGGCTTCCCCATCACAGCTTGGTTCTGTTTCTGGCAAGATGCTCCCAGAAGTCCCATCCAAGCAGTCTGCCCTGGAAGGGCATTGTCTTAGTTACTCTGTACTCATTGCTGGGACAAATACCTGACACTCGAAATGAAGGAAGGAAAGGTTTATTGAGCTCACAGTTACTGGAGGTTTCAGTTCATATCCGGCTGGCTCCAAGGCTGCGTGGCACATGGCAGAGCAGCAGTTCATGGCAGAATAGCAACAAAACAGCGACAGAGACAACCAACCAGCTTAAGTCCTTCTCTGTCTCTCTTTAGATTACATCAGGCTCTCTGCCTTAGCCTATCAGCCTCAGGCCACACCCATAGTCTCAGCACTACTCAGACCATAATCTCAACAGTAGTGAAACACGTAATCCCAGTGGATCATCATTTAAGTCTCAAACTCTAGAAGTCCCTGCCCATGACTCCATGAGGCTTTGGGGGGACAACTAGACATAAACCATAATAGGCATTGTCAGGTTTGGGGAGCACAGGACAGATTTGTGAAGACATACAGAAGCCAGAGGTAGAGGGAGCAGCACATCCTGAAATTGCCCTGGGTTCTAGAAGACTCCTCCCACTCCCTTCAGCAGCCTGTGAGTTAAGCATACGGCAGGTGTTTCCATCCTCACATGTGGCCTGCCCCGCCACCTTCACGGCCACCACCTGCAGTGGGTCTAGGTGGCTGAGGGCCACTCTGCCTGGTCCTCCAGGGGCTGCCCCTCATCCAGCTCCTTCTGCTCATAGATGGCTCGGATAGGGCAGACAGGCTGAGCAGCCCATGAAGGCTGAGGTTCTTGGCCAGGTTTCTGCAGCTGCATAGTCCTGAGCTCTGTGAGGACAAGCTACAGGCCAGAAGTGCCCACTAGGCTCAGCCTAACGAGCGGCATTGAAGCCCATTCTTCAGAGGGTCTCAACCCCAAGCAGCCTGCCTTTGCCACCCTTCAGCCCAAGAGCTTGGAGTTTTTGTTTCACTCCAGGACCACCCATTCCTGGTTGTAGGAGTGGGCACCCTAGATGGGTCAGCTTTTGAGAGGACTCATGATGCTTCCTGTGGTCACCCCTCTGCAAGTCCCTCTCAGGGCTGGGTCTCTGCCCTTGACAGACAATTGCCCTGACACTCAACAGAGACCTCAAACATCCCCAAGGCCTCCCACCATGGCCAGCTGGGACTTCATCCTTCAACTTCCCATTGTTTATTCTGTTTCCCCAGAATAACTCTGACACTGCTGCCCTGGGCCAGCAGACTTCTATTTCTGTCGCTCCAGTGGTTCTTCTCTGGGAGTGCAAGGTCTGACTGTAATTGTAGCACTCTGGGAGGCTGAGACGGGAGGATTCTAAGTTAGAGTTTGGCCTGGGCAAATTAGTGACTTAGAAGGACCATGTTTAAAAAAAAAAAAAAAAAAAAAACTTAAAAGGACCAAGGATATAGTTCAGGGTGAAGGTCCTAGGTTCAATCCACAATATAGAAAAAAAAATATATTAAAACATGTAAATGAAAAAAAAATTGTAAATGGAGGTGTCTGAGACCCCTAGACCGACGTCTCACCAGTCAATTTTCTGGATTTCAGGCCAAGAGTGCACAGGAAGCTGCCGGGGAGGCCGCGCTGGACCAGCCTGTGCCCCAGGAGCCCCAGGAGCCCCAAGACCTCCCCGATCCCCCAGCTCCTCACGCTCTACCACTGGCCTCCACAGAGAAGCCTGAAGGCACTGGGGAACCTGCCAGCACAGAGGAGCCCTCTGTGCAGATCTGTGAAAGCCTGGGCCCAGAGCCTGGGGAGCAGACGCTGTCTGTTGAGCAGATGCTGCCACAGGAGGAGAAGGATGAGAAGGACACTGCAGAATGAGGCCCAGCCCGCTCTGCCCAGGGCACCTCCTGGCGGGCTTGGTGTTAAAATCAACACTTTCCACCCAATGTCAGCGTCCCCAAGCTTCCAGCCTCCCTGGAGGACCCAACTTCTACCAATAATTGTTAATCTTGAAAACAAAAATCACTTTCCACTTTTAAAGTTCCTAGGCAGAGGACCCTGCCACCACAGGAAGTTCTGTTGCAGGAGCCAAGGCAGGGAAGGGCTAGCAGGGAGACCTGCGGGAGTCCTCTCCCTGCAGCAAGAACAGCAAGACAGCTGTGCTGCAGGTGGCAGTTCTGCTGGAGCATGGGACCTCGTCGTCCTTGGCTGGCAGCCTCTGTGGGGGACACAAGCTCCTAGGGTGGTCAGTGCTTAGCTTCTTCGGTCTCCTGTCAGCTCCATCCCACACCATCTTCTCAGAACCCTTAGGACAGACGTGGGTTTGCCAGCTATGGGGCTGCACCGTTAGGGGTAACAGGACAGCCCTGTTGAAGTGTCTGCCTCTGGCCTGTCACCTTGAAAAGCCCCCTGTATTCCCAACAGGGACTGGGCTGTCACCTGCTTTCGACATACTTGCTAGAGAAGTAACTTCCATTAATTCTAGAAGCTGGAATCTCATGGATGTGACACCACTTGAACTCCTTAAAGTCTCTCTAGACCATGCTGCTCTGATTAAACAAGGAAGGGCAGAATGCATCAGCCAGGCCAGGAGTATATATAGAGAGGGTTTTATTTACATACTGAATGGCTCGTAGGGGAGGGAATGATTAAAGATGAAAATGAGTGCTAAGTCGGTCGTTTCCACCAGCAGGCCGCAAGGAACCCAAGGGGCCTGGAGTTCCAGAAGGGCCCGGCCTTATTACGTAAAGCCACAGGAGCGTGCGGGGTTGCTCCAGTCACACTTGAGGCCTTGCAGGTCTGTGTATTTGTCCATCAATTTAAAGCAACATTCATTTCCAGGGTGAAAAACAACAAAACAAACGATGTGGGAGTTCCCAAGTTGGTCTAAGCAATTTTGAACCTCAGAGTGATAAACAGCTGCGTCTACTGGATGCCTGATCCCTTGGGCTGGGGAACTGAATGTAGTGATGGTCCTCGTGATCATTTTATCCCTTAAGGAGGTTTGGTCAATGCAGCATAACAGGTAGTGACATATTTACTTGGCACAAAGGGATGCTCACTAAAGACCCCACTTGGCCTACCCTTGGTAGCCTCCTGGGTGGCTCCCTGGATAAGCACTGTTAGCAGCTTTTTCTGTTCACCCAGAGCGAGAGACTTCATGCTTACATAAGGAAAGACATTCTTTCCTATTCTCCTTCCTTAGTTATGTTTTCTTTTAATCTTCACAACCTTTCATTTGGCCAGACATTAAGAGAGAACATCAGAAGCAAGCAAGAGCGAATAAACAAAGAAACTGGACAACTAGGACATGATTTTAAATTTGAATGCACCAAAGGAGATTATCAGGAAAGTAATGAAGATGTACAGAATGGAAGAAAATAACTGTGAATCATATAAGTCTAGTACTGAATCTTATAAATAACTTATAGCTCAGGGAAGTAGAGTACAATTTTGTGAGACTGGATTTCACTGTGCTGCCCATAGCTGGCCTTCAACTCCTGGGCTTCAGCTTCCCCAGTAGCTGGGATCACAAGTGTGTACCTGGCCCTTTTTATTTTTTATTTATTTGTTTATTTTTGTCTTTTTGAGACAGGGTCTCACTACTCAGTTGAAGCTGGCCTTGAGCTCACTTTTGTAGCCCAAGCTGGTCTCGAACTCATACGGATCCTCCTGCCTCAGCCTCCCAAGTGCTGGGATTACAGGCGTGTGCCAACACGCCCGGCTCTGGCCCTTTTTAAAAACAAAACAAAAAGCGAGATCTTGTCTTACATATTAGAACCACCGTGATTTTCCACTTAATTTATTTTGGAGATTGCTGTGTTCCCTGTTAGTACCTAATGAGGATGATTCTTTGTTCCTGCTTATAGTCCAGCCCATTGTATAATGACATTTAAATCATTCTTCCACCCATGGGCACTTGACTGTTTCTAGTCTTGAGCTATTAAAATAATGCTGCAAACTGGGCATGGTGGCACACGCCTGTAATCCTAGCACTCCAAAGGCTGAGGCAGGAGGATTGCTGTGAGGAAGTATACAGCGAGACATTGTCTTCAAAAAAGAAAACCCAACCAATCAAATCAACAACAACAACAAAAAAAATCCAACAAAACAAAAAAGAATAAAGCCGGGCATGGTGGCTCACGCCTGTAATCCCAGCACTTGGGAGGCTGAAGTAGGAGGATTGGTGTGAGTTCGAGACCAGCCTGGGCTACAAAAGTGAGCTCAAGGCCAGCCTGAAAGACAAGCGAGACCCTGTCTCAAAAAGACAAAAAAAAAAAAAAAAAAGAAAAAAGAATAATGCAGTCAAAAAATCTTGTATGGGCAGTAAAAGCTCCATAGTAGAGCATTTGTCTAGCATGTGCAGGACCCTAGATTAGATATTGAAAAAAAATAACATTGTAGAGACATAATTTCACTGGTACACATTATAAAATTTTTGTTTTATTTTATTTTTTAATTTTTATTTTTATCAGTACATGCTTGCGGTACATAATGATCACATTCATCATGAAGAGCTGGCACATATGCGTAACGCATCTTAACTCTTTAACATCCTGTTCCTCTTCCTCTATTTCATATGTAACATATCTATCTCCCTATTATAGAAACTACTTTTGGGGGAGGGCACTGGCTCAGCCCTCTTCTGAGGGCAGGGCCAGTGTGGCATGTGGTGTTGGGGATCAGACCTCCATCTCCTGTGCCTGCCTAGGCTTGCTTAAGCGGGCACTTTAGACCTCTCACTGGCCCTAGAAACTTTTTAAATTGGGAAGACAGAGTTCCAAGAGATTTTTACCCTTCAGTATCCCATTTGTCATTCTCACATTTGCACCACATTTTCTAAGACCCAGGCGCTCCTCCCTGTAGTTGGTATTCCAGTTATCCTCATAAAGTAAACATGCTGCCCTTGGTGGATGGCAAAATGTTTCCATGTATTTCCCTATTTTATTATATTTTTTTGTTTGTCTTTTTTGTTGTTGTTGTTTGTTTGTTTTTTTACGGGACCAGGGTCCAAACTCATGACCTTGCACTTGCCAGGCAGGCACTTGTGCCACAGAGCTATCTCCCCAGCCCCATTTCCCTAGTTTATAAGGAATCTATTTTTATGGGAATGCACTTATTCTTTTAAGTATCAGTCTTTGAATGTGTCCTGATTGTTATATAAAGTGAGATTCTTATGGCTCTTAAGAATTGTCCTGGAAAACTGATCTTGACATGAGATTAGCCATGTCTTAATTTCACTGAACTATCTCATTAAATTCAGTGCTTTTGCAAAGCCAGTATAGTAGGTGAATTGAGAATGGCATTATTCTCCAAACTGAATGGAGCTGGCCGGTCTCAGAGGTAGGAACAGAATAACTGAGATATACTCTAATTCTGTAGTGAAACAGGACCTGTAGTTCTGTAGGGTAAATCTCTGTTCACTTAAAGGGTCTCAGCATGTCCTACACCTTGGTAGAAAATAAATAGCAAGTTATTTTTTTAACTATATAAATATTTTAAATAAAATTAAAACCAAGAAGCTATTTAAAAATTCATTATCAAAATGGGTTCAGCTGCCGGGAATATTTTAATCTGTTTTCTTAGTAAACATGAATACTTTATGTACACTTAGGCTTTCATATTACAGAGCATTTTGATTAAAGTATTTAAACAAATGTTCCTGGCTTGTGGATTCATTTTTAAAGCTGCCCATGCGGAAAACACCTTTGTGAGACATACTAAGTGAATTTCCTGGCTCTGGCTGCTGGCTGGGCTCCCATTCACGCCCTGGGCTCTAATCCATTCTGCATTCCTGTGGCTGGGGCCGATACCCTTATCAAACTTCCGCAGTCCTAGGATCCACAGGCGCGCAGCTCTGCGTCTGCCTCCTCGAGCTAGCTGCTTGTACTTCCTCCAGCTCTCCTTTGTGTCCCATGACAAACAGGGCTAAGGAACAACGTGGAGTCTGACTGCCTAGAGGCTTCCAAGCCCGGTTTGACCATGGATCATGGAGGTTTGACCATGGATCATGGACGCTCACAGGCCCCTCTGAACCACAGTGACCGACTGCATGCATAAGATAAAAGGAAAGCCTGTCCTGGTGGTGCACACCTGTAATTTCAGCACCCTAGGAGGCTGAGGGAGGAGAGCGGGCAACTGAACAATTTAGCAAGACCATATCTCAAAATTTAAGAACGACAACAACAACACACACACAACACATACACAGGTTAAGAAAAGGATTAGCTCAGCGCAAAGGCCTTTGGTTCAACTCTCAGTGCCATAAAAAGAAACACACACACACACACACACACACACACGGTGATCTTGTGACTTGTCTGGCACAGGCACTTGGTTTCTGTTAGGACCTCTTTAAGAACACAGCTTGGTTTCTAAATCATCCTGAATCTACATGGGAAAGAGAGGCTGCTTTGACCAAGATCAAAGGCAAGTGCCTCCCTGTGGCCGGTCAGCCTGCAGGAGGCTGCGCTTTGTTCCGGAAGGTGAACGTGGGCATCAAGGCTCATTTCCCACAGGCTTCTTCCGCCCCCTTCTGGCCCGACAGGGACTCAAAGACAAAGCACGGGAGACAGAACCTCCTCCTCCAGGATCCTTCCTGCGCACTGAGGCCACCTCCCTGCTTTTTTCTGAAAACAAAGGCAACTGAAATTTGGGGCCGCGGGGAGAGGCTTCCCACTCAGTCTTGGCTGCCACAGCAGTTGCCGCTAGGTGATCGGGAAGGAAACATAGATGAGGAACTGCGAACTTAAACCAAAGGATTTATTCTCTAGGAATTAGCACTGTGGCCAAGTGATGCAGGAAGAAAAAACTGATCTGGAGTGGATGACCTCCAATAGGAAACCTCCAAATTATATAGGGAAAATCGATCCCCAACCTGAAAAGCACCTGGGACGAGTTCGTGTTCTCTAAAACCGATGAATGAATTTTAGGAACAAACATAGGTTATGAGCAGAATAGATTTACTGAGGGAAAGAAAGCTCCTGTCCGAGAGAGGGACAGGAAGGGGGTCCAGAGTGGGTGTCCCCCGGAAGCTGTCTTTTCTTTTTTTTAATTTAATTTTTTTTCTTGTTTCAGAACTTTTGTTTGTTTGTTTTTATGGCCGGCTCAGCCTGCCCTGAGGGCAGGGCTGGGCGCAGCATGTGGGGCAGGGGATCGAACTGCGGTCCCTGCAGCAGTCCAAGCTTTCCTAAGCAGGGGCTTTAGACCACTGAGCCATCTTGCTGGGCCCCTGGAAGCTGTCTTTTCCAGGGACTTTTTTAGAGAAGACATGGGAACTCGCTTAGGTTGGGTATGAGGTGGGACAAACACTATGGTCAACCAATGAGGTTACAAGCACCATTGCTCTGGTAAAATTAATTAACATCGGGATCCAATGGGAAGGCAAGTCACGTAGCAAGCGGGCAAGAAGACCACCTATTGAGCTTGGGCTCATGACTCTAGGCTATTTCAAGGTGATTGATACTCATTTAATGTATCAATCCCTGATGCCCTTTTTTTTTTGTCATGAGATGTGTTTTATTTTCATTCAACATACAAATAATTTTCTATAATATCCCAGGGTAAACCGAAGAATTTGGCAGTCCGATGGGGGGGGGTCCCCTCTGAGACCGACGGTCCGGTGGCATCGGCATGGAATGCCCGGGTTCACAGTGCAGCTTGTGGCTCGTGTCCATCTTGCGAGTGGCTCTTCCTCCACACATCATGACGGCGGGAGGGGCAGGGATCTCGGAGACGACGGGGGCGGGGAATCCTCTGGGCTCTTAGGAAATCTCCGCTTTTCCTGCTCAGTGGTCTCTTTGGTGTTCTTCTCCTGCGTCTCCGTCCTTTTCAGCTTGGCCTTATCGAAGCTGGCGATTTCCCCCATGTCTGGTTTGTCTGCCATTTTCTTTCCTTCTTTCTTTCTTTCTTTCTTTCTTTCTTTCTTTCTTTCTTTCTTTCTTTCTTTGTCTTTTTGAGACAGGGTCTCGCTATGCAGTTGAGGCTGGCCTTGAGCTCACTTTTGTAGCCCAGGCTGGTCTCGAACTCGCACTGATCCTCCTGCCTCAGCCTCCTGAGTGCTG